>PVHX01006405.1:83760-101147 GCA_004024805.1 Geosciurus inauris
TACTGGGGATTGAACTCAGGGGCACTCAACCACTGAGCCACATCCTCAGCCCTATTTTGTGTTTTATGTAGAGGCAGGGTCTCACTGAGTTGCTTAGCACCTCGCCATTGCTGAGGCTGGCTTTGAACTCGCGATTCTCCTGTCTCAGCCTCCCTAAGTGCTGGGATTACAGGCTTGAGCCACCGCGCCCGGCTTGTTTTCTTATTTTTTTAACTTTATTTTTTAATGTGGTGCTGAGGATCGAACCCAGTGCCTCACACGTGTTAGGCAAGTGTTCCACCACTGAGCCACAACCCCAGCCCCAGCAGGTTTTTTTTTTTAACCTAAGGTCTATGGATGGACTCCTGGAGGTCTGAACCCCAATCTACATTGTGAATGGAGCAGAAAGGCTACTGCCATCATCAGGTTATTAGGGCCAGGGTATTCAAGGCCCCTGGCTCTCCAGAGTATTTATGGAATACCTGCCCTGTGATCCTTTTATTTCTCAAGGAGTTTATGATCCAGCAAAGGTAAAAACTACTTGGAGCTGATAAATGAGCTCTCAGTGAGAGCTAGAGGTGGAGGCACTGGGATTCAAGGGATGGGTAGGATTGAAATAATTATGCCTAGATCAAATAGCTTGTTTTTTCCAGCTCTGCAGGACAGAGGCCTCACAACTTCCCAGTGATTCCAGGGGCCCAAGTTACCTGTAGTTGATCTCTGTCTTCATCGTGTGCTCTCCTCTCCACTGCTTCCTTTCTAAAACAGAGTCATCAGTCATGTTTATGTAATGGAAACAGCACTAATAGCAACTACTGAAATTACTTCAGTTTGGTAACTTACTAGTACCAGGCTTTGTTTCCCACATCTCACCTCTGTGTTACAGAATGGAAATCAGTAGCTCTGTCGATAAACAGCCGGGAGTATCGGAGTCTAGGGCCTGCTTTGGTTTTACTCTTCCCCACAGGGCGATGGCCTGGCACACTTCTGCCCCACATATGTTTTCACATGATCTCAGGAAATAGACACCCAGTGTTAAGGAACACTTTGATGTGTGGTGCACAGTTCTTCAGAAAATGTTGACCTGAATTTGTTTGGTTTGCAGTACTTGGAATTGAACCCATGGCCTCCTGCATGCTAGGCAAGTGCTATACCACTGAGGTACATCCCTAGCCTTTGACCTGATTTTTCCTGGAACTACCTTCCAAAAAATTCCACCAAACTATTAAATGGAAAATGGCTGTTTAAGTATTTGGAATAAGCAATATGCAAATATTTACAGCTTTATAACTAACTGAGAGCAAATTACAGTGTTGCCCTGACGGGAGACAGCAGGACAAAAGGCCAGCTATTGCTTGACCTGATTCCCTACGGCTGTTGGTGAACTCCCAGATTGCTTAATCCAGTTAAGAAATGCTCTTGACTCCGACCTACTTGTAGCTTAGAGCCTTTCATGAGAGGAGCCAGCACAGCATCTGCAGGCAGCGTGGCCCTGAGCAATTTCTTCACTTCTCTGAGTCTCCATTTCCTTGACGGTAACGTGAAGATGAAGGTCGCTTCCTTGCAAGGTGGTTGTGCGTATTAAAAGAGATGATGTGTACAAGTGCCAGCTCAGCGCTCACCTGTGGGGCCCTGAGCTAAGGTTCCCACTAGTCTCATTGAACCCTCATGGCAACCCTGTGAGGCAACTGGAACCTCCAGTGTTCTCATGAGGAACATTATGTTCAGAAGGATGAAGCAGGGTTTGAATTCAAACCCAGAGCCACTGTCCCACCGACCACATTGCCTCTCATCACTGGGGTTATCTGAAGCCCACAGAAGACAGATTAGGGCCCTGACAACTCATAGAGAAGTAGAATCAGAACAGATGATACTGGACTCTGCTCCCCTGCACCAAAAATTTTTCTGACTGCCTGGGAAGTTTTTTCCTCCTCATTATGCCAAAATGTGTGGGGTCCCTTCTAGTGGCACTCCTCCAGCTCCCCAACACCTCTGGATCTGCAACAGCCCACTTCAACTCTGGCACCAACTCCCAGAGTTAGCATGATACCCCACAGGTTTAAGGCTCAATCCCATGAGACTGCCCTCACTCCAGATGCCAGGCAAGTATTGGGTGAATAACCAGAGTCAGGTTTGGGTCCTGCTTGCAAAGTCAGGGGCTAGTGTGGCCTCCTTCCAGCAGGAGCAGGTTATTGCTAGAACCGCTCACAGAGCTCAGGAGAGTGCTGTGCTTATGATTACCAGTTTATTACAGAGGGTGCGGCTCAGGAGTAGCCAGATAGAGATGCACGGGGCAAGGGACAAGGGAGGTACATGGAGTTTCCATAGCCCCAGAAACATGCCACCCTCCCAATGCTTAGATGTGCCCGCTAACTCAGAAGTTCTCTAAATCCTGTTGCAGGTTTTTATGGAGCCTCCATTATATAGGCATGATTGATTAAATCATTATCCATGAGTAACCAAAGACCCTCCCATTACTCAGGAAGCTTCAAGGGTTCTAGAAGCTCTGTGTCAGCAACCAAAGACAAATACCAAACCCATCTCTCCTGCCGCACCACACTGCACCATCCCTTCTCCCCAGTGCTTCTAAATTTAAGATCTCAAGACAGGGGTCCCTCTGCCCTCCTGAGGGCACCCAGGTGAGAAGGCTGCAATCATGGAGCTATCATGGAGGCCTGGTGGCACAAGGGCCTGTGTGCCTCTTGGCAGCACAGTGAAAACCCTGTTCATGGGGCCTTTCTCTTCACAGAGCACCTTTACAGTTTATTGACTAATCTTCCATGAACTGGAGGATGGTATTAATCTCAAAGTAACACTAATCCCTTTTACAAGAGGAACTGAAATCCTAGAGTCCTTTGGGTACAGGCTGCTCACAGCCCACTGGATGAAGGGCCCGTGTTCCGACTCTTTCTTGTGTGCTTTAGGTTGATGGGGCTGTGGGCTTTATAGCCTCAGACTCGGAAAGCAGCTTCCTACAAAAGCCTCCTTATTTCCACCTATATTCAGCATGGTTACTTTGTAGAGCTGTCATGGAGGAGACTGGTGAACCAGGGTTAAATCCAGTCAGTTATTTCCCTGCCCTCAGAAAGCCCAGCTCTCTGAACTTGTGTCTGACCAGGCAGCCACTTCAGTGTAGGCACTCCCATCTGTCAGCTGAAGCCGTCTAGTTAGGCGCAGCTACGGCTTGGACACACTCCCAGGCTCTCTGTATTTGCCATGTTTGTGCTCCTGTGAATTGGTGATAAAGTGCTAAAACATACACAATGACATGCCGTGGGGTTTTGTCATTGTCGGTTTTTTGGTACTCGGGATTGAACCCAGGGTACTCTACCACTGAGCTACATCCTCAGCCCTTTTATTAAACTTTTATTTTGAGACAGTGTCTGCTAAGTTGCGGAGGCTGGCCTCGAACTTGTGGTCTTCCTGCCTCAACCTCCCAAGACACTGGGGTTATAAGTGTGCACCACCATCATTCCTGGTGGGTGGTGCGTCTGGTGGCCCTTCTGGCAGCTGGACCCAGCACAGTCTCTAGCATGTAGAGAAGGGGTCACTGATGGTCTGCAGGAGGGAGTAAAGGTGAAGAGTTTGGGGTAAAGAGAGAGAAAGTGAACTGAAGTAGCCTGTTCTAGCAGCCCCGGGCCTGGAAGCCTCGAGGTGGCCACCATGGAGGAGCTCCTCCCACAGTAGGAACACTCATCCTCTCTCCTGTGTGGAGAGAAGTAGCACCTGTATGGAGGTACTGCTTTCTAAGAAGCCTTCCGCACCCCTTGCCTGGTGACTTCTTCATTTCACTGCAGTGGATCGTTCACTAAGTCTGATCTCCAGTCTGGTCCATTGACTCACTCTTAGGGGCAGTGCAGTGGTTGGCTGTGGCTTAGGTGCCCCGGAAAGCATGGCACTGCTCCACAGAGTGCCCAAATTTTTAATGGGCTCTTTTGTGAGGTGGTTTCAATATCTTTAAGGCCAGCTGAACATAGAGGAGCAGGCACTGTTTCATACGGGGCTCACTGGCCTTGGTGAGACAGTCAGGAGAAGAGAAGAGTCCTGGAAGCTGAGCACTTGCCCAGGCATGCAGGAGTCGGGTTCTAAGGTAGCTGAGCTGAATTCCTGCGCTGGGCTTACTGGCCACCTGGCTGTGCACGCGGCCTTCCCTCCTTGTCCTCATCTGAAAAATGGGAACTGTTGTGTCTGTCCTGCCTGCAGAGGTGTGCAGAGCTCATGGTGAGCACTCGGTGTTTTTCCTCAAAGCATCTGCTGCCCCCAGATCACCTTCAGGGCCTGCAGGACTCACACCTTCTCATTCCCATAGACCTGGAGGGAGGGTTAGCATGCAGAACCTTAGCATAAAGACAACACAGGGTGTGAGAGAGGGAGACAGACAGGTGGACACACACAGGGCAAGACCAAGACCAAAAGGTGTGCCCTCGGGTCTTAATTGAATGATGCTGGCAGGCAACTCCGTGAAGGGCCCAGACGGGAACCTGCTGCGGACTGTGAGTTCTGCTCCTCTGGACCACTTTGACAGGAGAGCCTGCTGTCCCTTTGTCCCTTCTTGCTTGTTCTGTGTGGCAAACAGTCCTCTCTCTTCTTGGCTGGCTTGGGGCAGAGCAGCCTGTCCAGCTGAGTTCCCCAGTGCACAGAGTGCAGGCGCAGCTGGAACAAGCAGGCAGCGCAGGGGCTTGGGCTGCCACCCAGTCTATTTCTATCTTGGGTGGAAGGCAGGATCATTTTCTGAGACAAGCTCGACCTGACTTTGGCTGTGGACTCTACAGGCAGCTTGCCAGGGCACGCTGTTCTGATCAAGCAGGGCACTGGGTCCTGAGGAAATCCGCTAGCAAGGCCGAGTCACAAGCTAAGTGAACTCTGCTTATCTGGAACAAGCAAGAGCTGGCTGCCTGCATGGCACTGGGGGATTTTTGGAATGCAAGTGACTTATGCTTCATTTCTGAGCATGCAGAAAAATAGGGTGCTGAGGAAGGGGTTCATGGGAGGTAGCAAAAAAAGTGGAGGGCTCTGTTTTAAACTGGAAAAGCAATTTGTTAATAAACCAGCGTTGAGGGAAAGAAAGAAAGAGCCATGTAGACTGATCCTTTAGGAACCACAGCATATTGCTAGGCGTGGAGGTGCACACCTGTTATCCTGTGACTAGGCAGGAAGACCACAAGTTCAAGGCCAGCCTGGGCTACTTAAAAGGGCTGGGAGTGTAGCTCAGTGGTCGAGCAACCCTCAGTTAAATCCCTGGTACCACAGTAGGTAAGTGAACAGCGGAGTGCACAACTCGTGGGGCGGCTGTGGGCCTGTGGCTGTGCCTGCCCTGGAGGGTGCATTCTGCATAAATGGAAGCAGTGTTACGAAGCGGGAGCTGCACTTAGGTCTGGGAGCCGTGGTTAGCCAGCCAGATCATGGAGGTCAAGGTGAAGAGAAGACCTGAGGAAGGTCTTGAGGCAGGAAGCAGGGAGTGCTCTGAGTCCATGGGCATTGGATGGGGGCTGGGGTGTAGCAGACTTGAGCCTGGTGACAGGAGCCCCCAAGGCCTCCATTGAGAAGTTTGTGTTTCTCTTAGATTGCAGAGACTGAGGTCAGCTCTGCTGCAAAGGCTTCTGTGTTTCTGACTAAAAAGCGCTCCTTCTTCAGAGTGAGAGACCAGGACCAGGATTGGTGTCATCTTTGCTTCCTTTCACAGACCACTGGGAGTTGGGAATCTGAATGAAGTTAACCTGTGCCCTCCTTCAGGCCTGGGAGAAGTTTCCTGTGCCCTCACAAGACTTCAGCTTGGGCCGCTCTGGGTATTGGCCCAGCAGGTGGGCGGTGACCATGGTGTGCTAGCAGCTCTTTGTTGGTAGCTCTCAGCGTGGTGGTACCAGCTCCTCTCATTCATACTGGCATCACTGGGCCAACTGGGCTTGCGTGAGTGTGCTGGCAAAGTCACAGTTCAGAACCCAGAGGACACCTTGTGTTTGGGTAGGAGGGCTTCCTGGCTGTCGTGGCTAGGAGCACTCACTCCTGTTCTGCGGAGTGCAGGCTGCTTGCCTCAGTTTTGAGTCGCACTCCCCTCCCTTCCAGATTGGACAGCGTCAACTCCAGGCTGGCCACTTTGCCAGTGTGGTTTCCTTTTTCTTTCAACAATTTTGGGATCAGACCTGTGGCCTTATGCTTGCTAACTAATCACAGCCCTTTTTAAATTTTGTATTGAGACAGAGTCTCACTAAGTTGCTGAGGCTGGCCTCGAACTTCCCTATCTTCCTGCCTCAACCTTCCAAATAGTTCAGATTAAGCTGTGTGCCACTCACCTGGTTACAGTGTGGTTTCTTAAACACTACGCTGGGGGGGGGGGTGTTCTCTTGAAAGTCAAGGAAACACAGAGCCTTGGTGTCTGGCTCAGAATAGGGTCCAGAAGCCCTGCTTTGCAGTTCATGCCAGGATGGAGCGTGGTCGCCCCCGACCTGGTGTGAGGTTCCGTTGCTTCCCCTCCACATCTTCCTGCCTTTCCTTCTCAGCCCCGAGATCATGACACAGTTGTGTGGACGCACAATGACATTAGGAAAGCATAAAGCCACAGTGCCAACTTGGGGGCCTAACACCCGATCAAGCAGTCATAATAGCACGTTGGTGGCATCCTGTCATGGGGAGAAGGCCTGGCATTGGCAGAAGTGGGTCTTGATGGCATGACAGGAAGACAGCTGACAGACTGGCATGGGAGAGGCCTTAGTGTTAGCAGGAGAAAAGCCAGAGAGAGATGATCCAGGCACATCAGAGCAGGAAGGGAGCAGGGAGACCTGTTGGGGACTGTTGAGTAGGACCTCCGGCAGGCCTTCCTGAGAGGAAGAAAGCAGGAACCTGCCGCTCTGGTGTGACGAGGAGACCTTCATCCTGCCTTGGCTTCACTCGCTCACCTCACAGCTCACAGATGAGCAGGTGGAACCAGAGGGTGGGTGAAGGGGTGCCGGCCTCCCACCAGATAAGCCAGGAGGACTGGAAAGTGGCAGATCTAGCCTTCAGAGGCTGTCTCCTGTCTGGGCTGTTTAAGGGAGAAGGCAGTGGGAGCCGGCGTTGGAGGGGGCAGCGTAACAGACGGGGGCTTGCGTTAGCACTACCACTTACCCAGCCCTGTGGCCTTGGGCAAAAGGCTTTGCCTCTCTGAACCTCCTTTTGCTGTTGAGAATAAAAATATTTACCTCAAAGAATTATCAGGAGGGTTTACTGTGCCATTTCTTTCTTTTTTTTTTTTTCTTTTTCTTTTTTTTTGGTACCAGGGATTGAACTCAGGGGTACTCAACCACATCCTCAGCCCTATTTTGTGTTTTATGTGGAGACAGGGTCTCACTGAGTTGCTTAGCACCTCGCCGTTGCTGAGGCTGGCTTTGAACTCGCGATTCTCCTGTCTCAGCCTCCCTAAGTGCTGGGATTACGGGCTTGTGCCACTGCGCCTGGCTTCACTGTGCTATTTCTAGTGAAGAGCTTAGTATACTACCTGGCACATAGTAAGGCCACATCCCAAAGTGAACTCTTGTTAATATTGCTATTTTAGTATTCTCAATTATCTTTTATGTGTCAGCAATTTATGATACTGGTTGCTTTGATTTGTGTAATCTAATCTCACTGTTCACAGCTTCTTTACCTGATTTTTGGTGAGGATCCCAAACCTTGGGGAAGTGAGGTAGTTTTTTCTCAGCTACCCAGTTTAGCTGTAAGGCAAAGCCAGGATCTGAACTGAGGTCACCTTGGTATCAAAGCCCATGCATGTTTTTAAAGACTTTTCTGCAGACCGGCTTGTTTGGGCCAAGGTTTCAGAACCTAGGCCATGCCTGCCGGCAGCACTACTGCTGAGACTTGCTATGAGTACAGGCAAAAAAGACAGATAATGGCAGGCTTTGTGGTGTGGACTTCGTCATCTGATTGGTCATCTCATTTCTTCCATCAGATGGTCATGTGAGTGAAGGTCAGGCTCAGAATTTGAATTCAGGCCTCCGTGACATTAAAAATATGCTTATGCTGGGGCTAGGGTTATGGCGCAGTGGTAGCGTGCTCGCCTAGCACGCGGGAGGCACTGGGTTCGATCCTCAGCACCACATAAAAATAAAGATATTCTGTCCACCTATAACTAAAAAATAAATATTTTAAAAAAAAAAAAAATATGCTTATGCCCAGTGTGGGTAGCGCACACCTCTAATTTCAGCGACTTGAGAGGCCGAGACAGGCAGATCACAAGTTCAAGGCCAGCCTCAGCAACTTGGTGAGGCCCTAAGCAACTTAGTGAGATGCTGTCTTGAGGTTTCAAAAAATCAAAACAAAAAGGGTTAGGGATGTGGCTCAGTGGTTAAGCACCCCTGGGTTCAATTCCCGGTACCAAAAAGAAAACTGTGCCCATGCCCTTGCCCTTGCCCACCTGCTGTCACTAGATCATTAGGCCAAGAGCTGTTGTGTGAGCAAGGAGCCAGTATCTCATCAGTACATACCAGCCCCGGGGTGGAAATGGTTACTGCTTGTGTATATAGAAAGGGAAACACAGGCATGCCTGCTTTTGACTTTGACCTAACCCTCACCTGTCCCCTCACCCTTTTATCTTCCATTGAGTTGAGGGGTCAGTGCTAACAGGGTCCTCAAAAGGAGTTGCACTATAGATGGACCTCTGGAATGTGACCCAAAAGAAAGGCCTGTTGGTGCTCCTAGAGGCCAGTCCTGTGTAAGAGAGTTTGAATGTGCTGCTAGGTGAGTGAGCTTTCTGCCTCTTCCTGAGTTCTCGGCAGCCTCGGGCCTTGAAGATCTGCTGGCCTTGGCCTTAGAGGCTAAGGAAAAGGAATGATTGTGTGTTTTTTTGGGGGGGTAAGGATGCTGAGGATTGCACTCAGGGGCACTCGACCACTGAGCCACATCCCCAGCCCTATTTTGTGTTTTATGTAGAGACAGGGTCTCACTGAGTTGCTTAGCGCCTCGCCATTGCTGAGGCTGGCTTTGAACTCGCAATCCTCCTGTCTCAGCCTCCCAAAGTGCTAGGATTACAGGCTTGAGCCACCACGCCCAGCTAGCTAAGGAATGATTTTTGAATACAGAAAACCAATGTGATTAATTCTACTTCATGTTTTTAATCTTATTCCTACATCTTCTGTAGACTGTTTCTAATTTCTTTATATAGAATAATTTGTATAATTTATGTATATTAAATAGTTTATAGTTTATCAGGTCTGTATTGTTTCTACTCATTCTTAAACAATATACATGGATTCTTCTGGGTAATTAAAATTAATAAATTTTAAAATAAATAAATAAAATCATGGAATAAAAAAAAAAAGGAATGAAGGAATGGTTGGGCTGAGGATGTAGCTCAGTGGTAGAGTGCTTGCCTTGCATGCACAAAGCCCCGAGTTCAATCCCCAGCGCCACACAAAAAAAAGGAATGGTTTATTTCACACTCAGCCTCCAGGCAAGTCCACCAGTGTTGTCTGTAGTCAGTCCTGGGGTGCTGGTTAGATATTTTTAAAGGACTAAAGTGCTGAGTTTTTATATCTAAATATAGAAAGTAAAAAATAAGACAGAGTTTGTCTTGGAGGAAGTATTGATTTGTTGCTAGAAAGGAAGCCAGCGGAACCAAGTCCTGATGTGAAGGATCAGCAGTGAGGCCTGTGCAGTGAAATGCAGAAGGACTTTTGGCCAAGAAATCTGGCCTGGGATCCAGGAGTAAAAACTCGTTTGGGTATTTCAGAAAGTCAGGCCCATCTGCACAAGGCGGTGATTCTCTGCCTTACTTTCCAGGCTGCTGTGAGGCACCCATCCTGCCAAGTGCTGCTGGCCTCTCTCAGGAGCCGGGGCAGCTGAAGGACCACAACACACCAGTTCTGTGGCTGGGGTTGTGGCTCAGTGGTAGAGCGCTTGCCTGGCATGTGTGAGGCACTGAGTCAATCCTCTGCACCACATAAAAATAAATAAAATAAAGGTATTGTGTTCATCTGCAACTAAAAAACAATTTTTTTGAAAATATGCCGGTTCTTAGCCCACGTAGAGGGCCTCAGTGCTGGAACTGGGCATCCATCTAAGCCTTTTGATGCCACCGAAATAATTCTGAGAAAGACCAACTCCGATAGCTCTGTAAAGGACTTAATCTGACATGTGTGTGCCAAGCATATATTTATTTAGTTAGTTATTATAGATGGACACAATATATTTATTATTATGTGGTGCTGAGGATCGAACCTAGTGCCTCACGCATGCAAGGCAAGCGTAATACCACTGAGCCACAATCCCATCCCTAAGCATATATTTATTGAGAGATTCTGTGGAAGTTCTAGCAGTGGGGCGCAGCTACTAGTATCCTCTTGACCAAAGAACGGTCGTCCTCTATCGGGGAAGGTCATTCTCTTCAGAGCACGCAGCTTCGGGAGCGGTGTGCGTGGAGTGGTGAGGGAGGAAAGGGACATCCGCCTAGCCAGCCAGATGAGCTGAATCGACCCTGGCTATCAATGGAGTGACAGATGTTGCAGATATTTATTGAAGGAAAGAATAGACCTTTTTGCTTTTGTTTACTACTTTTTATGTTTTTTATGAAAGTCATATGTGACCGTGGTTAAAATGATACCTAAGAAACTTGCTTAGATGTAAAAAGCAGCTCTAATACTTCTTTTTTTTTTTTAATATTTTTTTAGTTGTAGATGGACACAATGTCCTTATTTTATTTTATTTTATTGCTTTGTATGTGGTGCTGAGGATCGAACCCAGGGCCTCACGCATGCGAGGCAAGCGCTCTACCGCTGAGCCACAATCCCAGCCCCTCTAATACTTCTTAGAAATGTTCTATTCCTAAAGTATCTGGAATCCATTTGTATGACCCCTGGGTTTTATTGACTCATGGAACTTAGGAGTCAGAGAGACCTTAGAAACCTGGGCTGCCTTCTGGAGTGGCAGGTCCCAGCTGGCCAGCAGCAACAGCAGCACCAAGGATTGTGTTTAAAGTGCAGATGTTTGGGGCTGGGCTGTGGCTCAGTGGCAGAGCGCTTGCCTAGCATGTGTGAGGCCCTGGGTTCAATTCTCAGCACCACATATAAATAAATGAATAAAATAAAGGTTTATCAACATCTAAAAAAATATTTTTAAAAAAATGCAGATGTTTGGGCTTCACCTGAAACTGAGGGAATCCAGGACTCTGGAGCCAATGCTGTAACAGTCCCCCGGCTGCTTCTCATGCATGTTTAATTTTGAGACCTAGTGACGTAAAATGAAATAGAAGACTACAGGCTCTATAATTAGACAAGGTTCACACCACTTCTTGCAGTTGGTAGTGTCTGGCCTTGTGCATGGTGCTTTACTGTGAGCCTCAGCCTTCCCATCTGCACCATGGAGTAGTTGGAACCTGTCTAAAAGGCCATGGTGAGAACTGGTCAAAATGCGGGGCAAGCACTGCACGTGTGGGCCTCATGAGTAGCAAGCACGTGGTTTCTGATGGCGAGTATTGTTACACACTATCTTCTAAACTAGACACCAGCATCCCAGTCAGATGGTTATTCAGTGCAGAGGGATCAAAAGCTCTGACTCATTCCAATACATGACATCTGTAGCTATTAATAGTTATTTTATACATTGGGAGAATATTTGCCATCCTGTATTTTCCATTCTTAGTTGTTAACTCTGTTCCCTGGAGCCACTGAAACGAGACTGTTCTACATGGCAGTTGTTCAGATATTTGAAAATAGTGACCTTGGTTATTCTTAGCTTTTTCTTGTTCTAGTCCTGAAGATTAACTTAAACATAGAAGACATTTGAAACCAGTAAAAAAGTTGTATTTTTTCTGTTTTTTGGTTTTGTTTTTGTTTTTTTTCTTTTAAAGAAAAGAGGGCTGGGGTTGTGGCTTAGTGGTGGAGCACTTGCCTAGTACATGTGAGACCCTGGGTTCTATCATCACTCGGCACCACATAACAAAATAAAGATATTGTGTCCATCTACAGCTAAAAAGTAAAAAAATTTTTTTAAATATTAGAAAGAAAATAAAAAAGGAAAAAGGCCCATAGCTGGGGCTGCACTCAGTGAAGTGAGGAGTCTTTGGCGAATCCTGGTGGGGAGGGACGCCTCTGAACTTAAGGTTGGTTCTCTCTTGGATGGATCGAGGGTCTGGAGTAGACAGGGCACGTGCAGGTCAGTGTTAGCAACACTTCTGCTTTCTGTAGACAGCGTGAGCCATGGTCACCCCACGAGTGTTTCTCCAGGGACCTGGAGGTACCCCACACCCCCTCGCCCAGAATCCAGCATTTCTGCCTGGAATCTGCTCCAAACCCCTTGTGCTCCTCCCTGCTGTGGTCTCGGGCCCCTTGGCGAGCTGCCTGCTGTGCCCAGCACCGTGGCCCTCACCTGTGTGCCTGCCCTCTACACACTTGCACCTTCATGGTGTTCATGATCTGTTCTCGGTATTGTTTTGTTTTGTTTTTGTTTAATTGACATCTAATTGGTAGTTGTGTTATACTGTACTAGCCAAGCTAATGATACCTTTCCTAAATTGTGCTGTAGTGTTGGATATGGCAGTAGCAGAATTGCTATTTTAAAATGAGATTTAATAAAATAAACAAACACCAAGATCACAGGGAGTGCTAAGCTGACGATGGATGGGTGCGGTGGGGCTGCGATCTCGTGCTTTCAGATGCGTGCGTCTCTGCGAGACCCATCTGTTGAGCCGTCCGCGGGTCCACACCTCTGACCATTGCCAGACCGCTAATTTGCTGTTGTCTTCCACCTTCTGAGGCTGGAGTAGGTGGCATTAGGAGAACATGCAGAGGGACTCTTTCGTCCACGTGGAGGGTCAAGGTTGCCGTAAGGTGTGAGTGGCCTGAGACTGTCAGATCTGCAGTGCAGGGAGTGGCCCTCCACTGGGACTTGGGAACTGTGACATCACTACACCATCACAGACTTTTAAGCTCCTGCCATTTCTTCCCCATCCCCCATCCCCCATTAGGGAGGGTTGATATTCAGGGAAAGGGAAGAGAGCTCAGGAAATCGTTTCTGTTTGTTTTCAAATGCAGGAGTGAAAACTCGAGGCTGCTGATAGGGTTTGTCTAGAATGTGTGAGTTCATGTGTAAACCTAGGGTGTGAAATGGGTAGGAAGTTGGAATGTGTGTGAGGCCAGTTTAGAAAAGCCACTGAGGAAACAGTCTGCGGTAAAATCACAGATTCAAGGGATGGGGATGGGGTCCCGATGACAATAGCAGACATACTGTCTCAAAAGCCATGCAGCAAACTCAGGGCCCGTGGGCTTCACTCAAGTGTAGTACTTTTGGGGAGACTGTGGCCTGGACCCCAGCCTCGTGGGGTGTGGGAAGGCAGCATGAGTCTCAGCCAGTTAGCTGCTGGAGCAGTGTGAAGACCAGTGTGGCAGAGGCACTGGACTGTCAGCCTTCTCCGAGCAGCTGTGCACTTGGGGGCTGGGACTTCACCCTTCTGAATTTGGGCTTTTCTCAGCTGTGCTCCTCCCCAGCCAGTAGCTCCTCCCAGGAGGTGAGGAGGACTAAATGGCATCACAGCTCATGAGTAAACAAGCGAATAGCGGGTACAGGAGCATCTTGCTCAGCGCACAGCGCAGCATGGGCCCTGCTGCAGGGGGCGGTGCACAGAACAGCGGCTCCTGTGCAGATGGGTGCTGCACTCGAACAGCAGGGTGTCCTTGGCGCTGGTCCATCAGGTCCCTTTTCTCTGGGGTGAAAGGCCTGTGTGCACCAGTGTCCTCCAGAGGTCACCTGCTGCCAGTCTGGGACCTAGAAGACTACTCTTATCTCACCTGATAGCAACCATTAAAGTGGCCGCTGACGCTGAGACACTGGCTGTTTGGAGCCTAACTGACTTCAGGGCCTGGTCCGCCCATCAGTGCCCTTTCAGCAAGCCATCATGGTCTTCAGAAGGGACCTGGAGTTTCTTTGGCCAGCAGATCCCATCTTGTTTTTCACGGTGATGTCGCTGTTCTTTACATTTATGGTGTGAACAGCAGACTTCCCTTCCCTGTGAACAGGGAGAATGGACTCAGTAGAGAGTGCTCAGAATCCACTCCAAGTGAGCCAAACGCAGTGGCGCAAGCCTGTAATCCCAGCACTTTGAAAGGCTGAGACAGGAGAATCGCGAGTTCAAAGCCAGCCTCAGCAATGGCGAGGCGCTAAGCAACTCAGTGAGACCCTGTCTCTACATAAAACACAAAATAGGGCTGGGGATGTGGCTCAGTGGTCAAGTGCCCCTGAGTTCAATCCCCAGTACCAAAAACAAAAACAAAAAAACAAAAAAAAAGAATCCACTCCAAGTGAACAGTGTATCCTCTGAGGCCTGGGTCAGGGTTAGGGATGAATCTTTCACTTGATATTTTATATTCAATGTCATTTAAGTAATTGGTTTATGTTATTGACTTTTCCCTTCCAGTGAGTACCAGATCAGTTACACAGAGTTAAAATGTTTAAAAAAGAAATACAAGGAGAAAAAAAACAGACTGTCTGGTATAGGAATAGGAAAAGCCATTCTAAGTAGAAAACATGGTCCAAAAAATGACTAATCTTGGCTGGGCATGGTGGTATATACCTGTAATCCCAGCGGCTCGGGAGGCTGAGGCAGGAGGATTGCAAGTTTGAGGCCAGGCTTCAGCAATTTAGTGAGACCTTCAGTAATGTAGCAAGACGCTGTCTCAAAATAAAAATTAAAAGGGCTGGGGAGATAACTCAGTGGTAGGTAGCACGCCCCTGGGCTTAATTCCCAGTACTGAAAAAAATACTAGTAAGTTCACAGTATACTTTGTAAGTGAAAACAGTGGATTAAAATATACTATTATATTCATTTTTTAAAATGAGAAATTTGAGAGCATGCATCCAAACAAAAATTACCTTCAACTGATTCTGTTATCTTAAATATACTTCTATTCTTTTTTTACCAAAAGACAAATATTTTCCTTGATGGATTGATTGATGTGTAGGGGATTGAACCCAGGGGCTCTTTACAACAGAACCCTATCCCAGCTTTTTTATTTCTTTTTTTGAGACAGTCTCTCTAGGTTGGCCAGGCTGGTCTCAAACTTGATCCTCCTGTCTCAGCCTCCCAGGTTTCTGAAATGATGAGCATGTGCCACTGCTGCTAGCCAAGTATTTTAAAATTTTTAACTGAAAAAGAAAATGAGAGGAGCATGGGTTGAAACACGTAGAAAAATCAAACGAGAAAAAATATGCTTCACCCTGTTCCTCCTGGTATGGGTGCCTCGTGGGCTCTCAGCTTCTGCTCATAGACCCTGCTTGTTCCTTTCTCTGCAGGTCTGAGCACTGAAGGCATCTACCGGGTCAGTGGGAACAAGTCAGAGATGGAGAGTTTGCAGAGACAGTTCGATCAAGGTAAGCCACAGCTGGATTGCCAGTGGGGCCTCCAGGCACTTTTGCCCCCAGACTACCCAAAGCCAAAGCCAACAGGTGCTGGCTTAATGACTGCGAAAAAGATCCCCCGTGGCCCCAGTTGGATTTGTCTTTCGGGTCACAATGCCAAGGAGTAGAGACCAGACCCCGTCAGTAAACCAAAATACCACCCCTGCCCAGCTGACCCAGCCCAGCCACCCTCATCACTGTCCACAGACACCACTGCAGGTTGCTCGCTCCCCCTGAATGGCCTTGCCTCCCTTGGCTGTGCAGGGGGATCGCAGCAGGAGGAGGTGGGGCTGCATGTGAGAGTGCAGAGATGTGTTGGGATGAGCTAAGCCTTAGGCCCAGACTCCCAGAGTGGAACTCTCAAGTGTCATGCTAGCTCTTGGCGAGACCTAGGATGCACTAGTACACAGTCATACGTGGCTGAATGTTTGGAGACACCTTCTGAAAAATGCATCCTTAGGCAATTTTGTCATTGGGCAAGCATCACAGAGTACACTTACACAGCCTGACAGCCACAGTGTCACTAGGTGATATCAACTCATGGGATCACTGTTGTACTGTTCAGTCTGCTGTTGATTGAAAAACATGGTGGTGCCAGGCACACACCTGTAATCCCAGCAGCTTGGGAGGTTGAAGCAGGAGGATCGTGAGTTCAAAGCCAGCTTCAGCAGCTTAGCAAGGCCCTAAGCAACTCAGTGAGACCCTGACTCTAAATAAAATATAAAAAAGTGGCTCAGTGGTTAAGCGCCCCAGGGTTCAATCCCTGGTACCAAAAAAAAAAAAACAGTGGTTATGTGGTGCCTGACTGCGTGCATGAGTCTGAACAGCTGACAGCGCCCCAAAATGCTGACCACAACATCCATCAACAGATGGTGTCTGCAGAGAAGAATGCAGTGAGGCACATAGACAGGGGAATGAGAGAAGTGGGTGCCATGGGAGTGGGCGAAGCCAGAGGAAGGAAAATGTGGACTCCCCCTCCTCCGTAGAGGGCGGAGATGGAGACAGCCTTCAAGGTGCTTGGTTGTGCTTCTGTGACCCACCTCACAGCAAGCCAGCCTTTCACAGAGCCTTCTTAGTCCCTTGGGAGGGAGGGAAGTGAGGAAAGACAGCACCACGTCACAGCTGGAGGAGAGGAGGCGAGTGGCACAGAGAATGGGGGTGCAGGGGTGCTGCTCCCCTACCTAGCAGGCAGAGGTGGGTTCCGCCCAGCAACCTGGGAAAGAGGCGTGGGGTCTCAGCATACGCCCATGGACCTCGAGCTCTTTTCAGCAATACCTGTGGGTGCCGACCTGTGGGTGCCGCCTCCTTCCTGGTCTGTGCTAATCCTGAATCCCTGCTCAGACTCCCGCAAGCCTGGGGCAGGGTTCCCAGGGCCTCAGGCCTTCTCTGGCCTCCCCCAAGCCTTCTGTCTTCCTGCTGCTTCTGCCCAGCCTCACCATCTTTGACTTCCTTTCAGACCACAACCTGGACTTGGCAGAGAAAGACTTCACGGTGAACACTGTGGCGGGTGCCATGAAGAGCTTCTTCTCAGAACTGCCAGACCCCCTGGTCCCTTACAACATGCAGATTGACTTGGTGGAGGCACACAGTGAGTACTGCACCCAGTGTGGCTCCAGGACTGGGGCACTGCACACCCTATGGGCAGAGTGCAGGGAGCAGCACCCTTGGTTGGTCTTAGAATGACACTCTGGTTTTTGGAGCTGAGCTTTGAAGGACAAAAGGAAAGGAAAGATACCACCAGAGGGACCTCAGATTGGTCCCTTTCTCTGTAGATCATAGATGCTCATGGGAGTGTCAACCAACCTCGGCAACTTAGCAAAAACTCTGTCTCAAAAATAAAAAAGAGGAGCCGGGCGCGGTGGCTCACGCTTGTAATCCCAGCACTTAGGGAGGCTGAGACAGGAGAATCGCGAGTTCAAAGCCAGCCTCAGCAATGGCGAGGCGCTAAGCAACTCAGTGAGACCCTGTCTCTACATAAAACACAAAATAGGGCTGGGGATGTGGCTCAGTGGTCGAGTACCCCTGAGTTCAATCCCCAGTACCAAAAAAAA
>PVHX01006406.1:0-43954 GCA_004024805.1 Geosciurus inauris
AATCAGGTTGCTTTATTCTTTTGTGGTAGGAATCCCCTGGCCCAGAAGAACCACCTCTCCTTGGCTCCCACCCTCTCCCACAGCTCCCATTTCTCCGGGGCCAGTCCCGGGGGTGTGGACAGAGCAGCTTTCCCCGACTTTCAAAAGACCCTTTGCTTGCAGATCTTTCCTGCTCCGTTCACTCCCACAGATCCTGTGAAGCAAGAGTGTTTATCATGTGAGGGAGAGGGCCTGTGTCTGGGGTGCCCACGCCCCTGTCTTATGAGCCTTCCCTCCCCTGAGCTCCCTAGACCACTGGCTTCAGGGCATCCCCAGTGCCTGATCAGCTGATATGGCCAGAGTCCCAAGACCTTCCCGCTGCTACTCAGTGCCTTGGCAGCCACACTTGCTCACCTGGGAATCCTAGATGTAGTAGAGAGGCACCTCTTCACACAGGGTGCTCACAGCCAGGCCCAGGAAGGCCAGGTCTCCCCCTGAGGAAGCAGAGCCTCCCTCATGCTTCTCCTCCTGGCCCAGCTTAGGATTTGCAGGTTTGGCCTGAAAAGAGCACCTACTTTGGAGTCTGAAAACTGAGCTGCTTTCTCATCATGCAGACCTTATTGGGGAAACTCAGGCATGTTGGGCAGCCTCCCCAGGCCTCAGTTTCCCCACCAGTATTGGACCAGAAGTCAGAAGCCCACAGGGGGTACATGGGCTCAGCTGAGGTCCATATCCTGCCAGTGGGTGGCTCAGAATAGTAGGAAAGCTGTGGTGCTGGTTGAGTGTATAAAGGGGCACTCATCTGGCAGCCTAAGAGAAGCAGTGCTTTACAGATGACAAAAAGCCGTCATCTTAAAACACTCCTCCCCGCAATGCTGGAAGGGAGACAGACCATTCCTTTCACCTACACACCTACCTGTAGGTTCTGGAATTTTCTAGTGAGAGCCTCAAGACTGGGGATGCTATCTGGAGCCATCTTCATGATGTAGCAGTACGTTCCTGGGGCTGGCTTGTAGGCAGTCAGGAGCTGGACAGGGAATGCTAGAGGTCATTTAGGAAAGTCTCTGCCTTGCTGGCTCCCTACCCCTGGTCTTCAGCCAGCTCACTCTGGACTGCGCATGGGGAGTCACATTGGAGTCGGGATTCAGGAGCCCCAGGGGAGGCAAAAGGGCTAAGGGAGAGGGAGAGATGGGTGCAGTGAAGTGGCACAGCTGGTTGGGTCCAGCAAAGTCTTGTCATTGGTTCCCCAGGCTGGCATACCCACCCGCTGGTAATCATACACGATGATGCCAGTGGAGCCGATGGAGAAGGTGGCAGTGGTGCCCACATGCTCACTCAGGGCCAGGCGTTGCTGGGCTTCTGGTGCTCCGATGCTCATCTCGAGGACCTGCAGGTTATAGCGGAGCATGACATTCTTCTTTCCTTCTCAACCCGTCAGCACCATTGCCCATCCTCAGGCTCCTTTACTTGAAAGCAATTCCTTCTTTCCTGAGAGTTCAGGAAAGGTGAGCAGAACCAGGTGCTAGAGAGAAGTAGTTGTCACACTGTGGGACAGGAGCCTGCTCGGAAAAGGCTCGGTCAGGTTACAACCCCATTCCTGTCTCTGTCCTTGCCTGCTCCCCACCACTCCCCTTGATGGTTTTCTATCTTCACAGCCTATGCAGCCCCTCTGACATGCCCTGTCCTGGCTGCTCACCCATCCCAGGCTTGCTCACCATCTCGGTATGTTTCTGGCTCATGTGAAGACCCATAAGCAGAGCCCCTACAATCACCACGACGACAAGGACCACCACCACAACTATGATGAGAAGGCGTTTGAGGTGCACCGGGCAGCAGGGGATGCCGAACCGGCCCCGTGGGGCTGCTGAGTAGTCCTGACAAGATGGCAGGAAGGGAGATAAGCATGAGATCATGAGGATGTCCCCTCCTTTCCCTGCACAAACTGGACACAGTCCCATCCCTCTCAGGGCTGGATAGCCAGTGCTATGGATCTGCAGAGGCTGAGATCAGAGGAGCCTGCTGGGATGAGATGGCCTGCACTCCAATAGCCCTGGTTGGGAGGGACCCGAGAGAGCCTGGTTTACTGCTATTTCCTGTAGACCTTCCTGAACCCCAGTCATGGCAAATTCTGTTCCCCAGTGATCCAGGCTCTCACACCTCCAAGCCTTTATCCATACTACTGCGTCTTCCTGCCACTACTCCTTCCTATGACCTCCCAAGTACTTAGTGGCTCTTTCTCAGTGCTCTCTAGTGCCCTTTCTGTTGACTCCTGTTGTGGCTCCCAGACCCTTTTTATCAGAATTATGGGCTTCCATGTCTCTGTCCCCCAAGGACTCTATGCCAGTGGTCTTGGTGTTCCTACCCTAACTTAGCGCAGTCCTAGGCTGGTGGAATGAATGAACCTAAATGAAGAAACGGACCTAGGGAGGATGGAGGAGGCAAGACCAGCACACAACCACACACATACCCCGCACACACAGATAACTACACTCACCGGTGGGCTTTCCATTAAGACCTCCTTGCTGCCTGCATCCATCTTACTGCAGGCCTTCTCCTCTCCTCAACTCGCAGGTATGACCAGGGTCTTATATGTGTCCCACAGGGAGAGGGGACAGAGGTGAAGGATCGGGTCCCCTGTTTGCCAGCCAAGCCCTCAGCTTTGAAGCCTGTTTGTTCCTGGCCCTCCAGAGCCAAGGTCTTGATAAGGCAGTTGCAAGAGCTCCCGAGGGCCCTTAGCCCTGGCACATGAGTCCTCTTGGCTCCAGCAAGAGCAAACCTGGATGAGCTGAGCAAACTTGCCCCTAGGCCACCTGCACCTCTCGCCATGGGTGTCTTCCTGATGTGCCTGCCTTTCTTGCTGGCACCTGCCCCTGCAGCCCCGTGCTTCCCTTCTGTGTGCTGCCAGGGTGAACTTCTCCCCAGCTAAGGGTCTGGCCATCCCAGTTCCCAACAGAATTTTCCCAAGCATAGTAATAGGCTCCAGAAAGGGGGCAGAGGAGGCCGTGCTGGAGATTCTGCTGAAGGCAAGAGGGGCTTTGACAACAGTTGGAGGGTCCATAAATGTGTGTTTCTCAGAGGGCTGGATTCCTGTTTGCTTTGCCTGCTACCTCCCACACATCCTGCACCTAACCTCAGACTGGCCCTTCATCATTCTCTTCCTCTTTCTGGAGATTCTGTCCCCACTGGTGGGAAACTCTTAGTTGGAGCAGGAGTGTATTTCATTCTTTGCTCTGGGCTGGTCTGTAAGCTGGAGGCTTCCCATGACAGATTCCATGCCTGACACTGTTTTCCTAGGCCAGGACATCCTTGCAGAGGGCTGGGTGTGGTCCCAGTCTTTTGTCCTTGAATCAACCCATACTGCCTGCCCTCTTATCACCCTGTCCCTCTGGATTCCTTTTATATCCTTGGATGCCCATCTACCCAGCACAGTGGCACACTCCTGTAGTCTCCCTAGTTGGGAGATTGAGGCAGGAGATCCTTTGAGCCCAGAAATTGGAAATCAGCCTGGGCAACATAGAAAGTCCCCATCTCAAACAAACAAATAAACCAAAAAAAAAAAAAAAAAAACACACAGCCAACTAGGCTTGGTGGCACATGCCAGTAATCCCAGCAGCTAGGGAGGCTGAGGCAGGAGAATCATGAGTTCAAAGCCAGCCTCAGCAATTTAGTGAGGCCTTAAGCAACTTAGCAAGACCTTGTTTCAAAATAAAATATTTAAAAAAGGCTGAGGATGTGGCTCACTAGTTAATTACCTCTGCTTCAATCTTCAGTACCAACTAAACAGAACAAAACATAGCAAGGTAAAGTGGTGTGTGCCTGTGATCCCAGCAAATGGGGAGGTTGATATAAGAGAATCTCAATTTAGAGGCCAGCCTCAGCAACTTAGTGAAGCCCTCACAATTTAGCAAGACTGTCTCAAAATACAAAATAAAAAGAGCTGGGGATGTGGCTCAGTGGTAAAGTAGCCCTCAGTTCAATCTGCAGTACCAAACCAACAAAACTAAATGTCCCCTGAGAGTTCTATGCACCCAAATCTCATCCACTTTCCAGACTCCCTTTCCTCTCCCTGCCTTACTCTTCTCCATCTCTGTTGTTTAGTGTACTAAGTCAAATCTATCAGTGACTTGGAGTTGGCTGCACCCTTTCTCTTGGGTTCCTCTTCACTTGCTGGGCCAGGTGGTCTCTAAAGTTCTTTCACCTATAAGCTTTCATGACTGTGTGACCCAGAGCCCCACTCCTACGTCTCTTGGCCTGACTCTCTTGTCCTCCTATACAGCTATCCCTCCTGTCCCTGCAGATGAATCCCAGGACCCTCCCCTCTCCACATATATACCAAATGCATAGATGCTCAATGGCCTTATGTAAAATGGCATATAGTATTTGCTTGTAACCTTTGTACATCTTCCTATATACTTTGGTTTGTTTGTTTGTTTGGTACCAGGGATTGAACCCAGGGGCACTTAACCACTGAGCCACATCCCCAGCCCTTTTTATATTTTATTTAGAGACAGTTTCGCTGAGTTGCTTAGGGCCTCACTAAGTTGTTAAGGCTGGCTTTGAACTTGCAATCCTCCAGCCTCAGGCTCCCTAGCTGCTGGGCTTATAGGCAGCCTCTCATATACTTCTAGATGACTTAAAATACCTAATACAATGTAAATGATATGTAAATAGTTGTTATACCATTTTGCTTGGGGAATAATAACAAGGAAAAAAATTCGTACATATTCAGCCTGGACACTATTTTTTTCCCCAAAATACTTTCCATCTACTTTTGGTTGAATTGGCAGATGTGAAACCCATGGATACAGAGAACCAACTGTACTTTAACTCTAAAATGTCACCCCAATTCCAGGTTCCCTCACACTCTGTCCGTGCCCTTTGATTAGAAGTTGGCCCCCTACTCTTCAGCCCTGGCAGGCTCCCTTGTCCCCAAAGGAACCCCTCTCCAGCTGGAGGGCCTCAGCCTCAAGGTTGTCCAACAGCATGGCATGTGAGCTGAGAGCCCCTGAGCCGCTCAGGGGAGAAGAGAGGAAAGGAAATGTTTGTTCCTACCATGCTCCTCCCACCTCGCCTAACTACCCCTTTAAATATTTGCCTAAGCTTCCAGCAGAAGAGCGTCCTAGGATGAGTGGAGGAAGGGGAGGGTTGTGAGAAGGAGAGGGGAAGCAAGTGTCCTCCTCTCCTTGGCCTCAGCTGTGTGCAGGTGCCAGATGTAGGAGACAGCTCCCCCGCAGTGCCCAGCCCTGCCTCACCCCCCCACCAGGCTTGCTCTCCCACCCCTGGTTGTCCTGGCAACCTTGAGATTGATGGCTGACTCACACACACTGGGCCTGAGCCAGGTGGGCAGCTGGCCAGGCCAGTGGGAAAGCCAAGGAGAACTGCAGGCATCTCGGGGTCCCTGTGGGCATCTCGGGGGGCCGCAGTGTCCAGTAGGGGGATTGCTCTGAGCAGGTATCGAGAGTAGTGCTGGGAAAAGTCCTCAGTTCTTTCCAGGTCCTCAGTTCTGCTGCAGGTTATAGCTCTCCCAGTTTCATGGCTTAAAAAAAAAAAAAAAAAAAAATCACACACACACACATACAACTTGTCTTTGGGGGCTGGGGAAGGGTGCTGTCAAGTTTCATAAATGAAGTTCAGATGGTGACATCACCTGGTAGAGGTCTCAGGTTCCTTGGAGGAAGGAGGGAGGGATCTTTAGCTGGTCATCTATAGCCCTCTACCTAGACTCCCAGACCAACCTCTCTCTTCTAGGCCTATACTGAAACCATTTTCCTCTCTGAATGCCACCCACCCTAACCCTAACCCTAACCTACCTTGCTGTCCCTCCTCTGAAATCCTCTCACCTCCCTGCTGCACCTTCATCTGCCACTTAGTACCCACAGGGGTTCACATTGGAGCTTTTGTTTGGCCTGTCTTCCTAACTAGGCTGCCCTTCTGGGCAGAAGGGAAGCTCACTTTCCTGGTGCTTCTGTGAATCAGCCACAGGCCAAGAAGCAAGCACAGAGCCAGGTGTAATTATATGAAACCATAAGACTGTCACCAAAAGGAGCAGTGGCCTCCTGCTAGGCAGTCCAGAGTTCTTTCCTTTAATAGGTGGCAGTCTCAGTGCTTCTACTGGCAGCTCTGGGACTCAGTGAGGAGTCAGTCATTCTGCTTTTCTAGGTTTTCATATGTTCATCTGTGAAATGGGACGATTACTACTGCCTGTCTTCTTTACCTCCCATATTGGATGATATTGGAAAGCTCCAATATCATCACTGATGTAGAGTCCAGCTATCATCATTTTCATCATCCACTTCATCGCCAGGGCACCCCCTGCTAGCTAAGCACAGGACCCAGACTCCTCCTTGCGTCTGTCTCTGGGTTGCCCTCTGAGAGCTCTGGGCAATGGAGAGCCCCACGGTGGCCACCCTTCTGTGTGTGCCTCTCCGTCTCCTCCTCCCAGCTCCTCAGCTGCACGGGTTGGGACAAGATTCACTCTGCCCTTTGTGTGCTGGGCAGAGCTGTGCCAGGGACGAGTGGGGATCATTGCCCAGCTGCCCTAGCCACCCTCCCTACCCCCTTTCTTCCCCTAGGCTGGCATGGGGATGGCAGCACAGACAGCTGGATGCTGCAGCAAGTGGGTGTCGAGGGGCAGGGGCATTCCTGGGTGGAAGAACATGGACTTAAGCTTAGAGCAGAGACACTCACCCCCGCTGGCAGAGGTTGGGTTCAGATGGGGACCAGCAGTCTTGGTTCTTATACTGATGTAGACAGAGGACAAAGCACTCAACTAGAAGCCCAGCACTGACTTCCAGGTTTCTCTTGCCCTGTACCTATGAACTCTTGGGACAGTCTCCCTGCCCTCCCTGGAGATGTTATGGTACAGAGCAGCAAGTCTCAAATTTTTTAGTTTCAGGATCCCTTAATAGTCTCAAAAAAGTACTGAGGACCCCAGAGAGCTTTTGTTTTATGTAGGCTACATCAATTGAGACTTACTATATTGGTATTTGCTGAGGAATTTAAAAACACTTATTTAAAATAGTAAAGGACAAATCTATTATGTTATAACAAATCATGTATATTTTAAATGAAAATAACTATATTTTTTGCCAAACAGAAAAGTGTCACTGTTTTGCATTTTTGCAAATACCTTTAAATTTAAGGCTTAATAGAAGACACATCATGTAACCTCTGGAAAATTCCAGGGTACTCCTATAAGAGTATGGAAGTGAAAAATGCAAATAATGTCCTCTTGTTAAGAAAAGGTTTATTTTTTGTTGTTTGTTTTTATGAGTTTTTTGTTGTTGTTGTTTGTTTTGGTACCAGAGATTGAGCACACAAGGTGTCTAACCACTGAGCCACATCCCCAGCCCTTTTTATTTTTTATTTTGAGACAGGGCCTTGCTGAGTTGTTGAGGCTGGTGTCAAATCTGTTATCCTCCTGCCTCAGCCTCCAGAATCTGCTGGGATTACAGGCGTGTGCCACCACACACAGCTAGGAGAAGTATTTTGATCTCAAATACTCCAGGGAAGGTTCTCAAGGACCAGTGGGCTCTCAGAACCATCCTTTGAAAATTCATGGCGTAAAAGACTGCTGTGAACTTTGAAGTTGGACTTCTGGTCCTGGCGCCACACTTTTCTCATTTGTAAAAGGGAGTTAGCGTCGCTTGTCTCAAGAGGGCAGAGGGTAATGCCCAATACACAGCACACAGGAGAGATATGGAGCTTGGCTGCTTTCCAAGCCTCAGTTTCCTCCTTTGTGGAACAAAGGGTTAGAGGGAAACATATCCAAGGCACTTCCCAGCTCCTACAGGCTGTGGTTGTGCCGTGAGAAATGTTCCAGAATGCCACTCATTCCCACTCCAGCTCCAGTGGCTACAAATCCCCTTGCAGCCCAGACTCAAAGGCACATTCTATTCACTTGCAGGGGAAACACGAGTACATACGCAAGCATCCTTGAGCTTCTAATCTCTCATGCTAATCTAGATGTGCATGTGTCACTGATGACATGCTCCTGGACTGTATGTCCCCTCAGAGCCAAGAAATACACGCAGATACACAGAGGCACATGGATCCATGCGCCCGCGCAGAGACAGGTGTATACAGTCTCCCAGCGCATGGATGCGCATGTATACGCTCACACACATGCACACACACCCAGAGACCCAGGGACCACACACAGGCAGATGGCCGCCAAGAGCCCTACAGAGCACACCGCGCGGCCGAGTTCAACCACTCCTTTCTGCCGCTCCCAGGCTCAGGCCTCCCGCTCCGCCCCCGCGCGCGCCCCCGCCACCCGCCGCAGTCCGCATCCACCCAGCCTCGGCAGCCCTCGGTTGCGGCTCTGGGTTCCGCGCGGCGCTCCCGAGCTGGCTCGCGGGAGCGAGCAGGGGAGGGGACCGCAGCCGGCGCCCCAGGGCAAGACGAGTCCGCTGTGCTTAGTGAGCAGGCCGCCTGAGCTAGTTAGCTGCTGTAGCTCAGAGGTGACAGCTTGTGCGGGGTGGCACAGCCTGCAGGGAGCCGTGGGGTGCGGGAGGGCGGGTGGCTGGAGGGAGAACCTGCAGGCGGCATGGCGGGGCTGCGGGCCAGGCGGGGCCCAGGGCCGGGGCTGCTGGCGCTGTCTACGCTGGGTTTCTGCCTAATGCTGCAAGTCAGTGCCAAGAGGCCCCCCAAGACGCCCCCCTGCCCACCCAGCTGCTCCTGCACCAGGGACACCGCCTTCTGTGTGGACTCTAAGGCAGTGCCCAGGAACCTGCCCTCCGAGGTCATCTCCCTGTGAGTGTCCACCTGGCCTTGGGGGTGGGGATGGGAGCAGGAGGGCAAGGACCACTTCTCTGGGAGTGGATGGGAGAAACCCTGCTTTGCTCTTGAGAGTGTAAGGAATCTGAGGACTCCAGGGGTCCTCAGGGCTGGGGCTTCCAGGCCTCAGCAGCACAGAGCTCTGCAGTCATGCAGCCTCAGCAGTCATGGCTGGAGAAAGCAGGAGTTTATGGCTAAGCGTGAATCACCACTACCAGCAGCAGTGAAGACCTACTGTGTGCAGGGCTTTAGACTTGGTGGAGGGGGTATTTAAATGAGCACAGAGGCTTCTGACTGTGGTATTACACCAGAGGCAGAAAGAGGGAGGAGGGATGGCAGCAGGGGGAGGGATGACAGTGAGATTGCCCTGGGGTACCCTGGCACGCCACTAGGCCAGCTGCTGTGCACCCAGCTGGGCCAGCCCCACTTGCAGCAACTGGCCCCAAGGCTCCCCGCCCCCCTGCTCTTGCCTGTGGGACTGGAGATGCTGCCAATCCTTGAGAGCAGGATGCCAGGCCCCTCCCGCATCACAGCATCCCATCCCTCAACAGCACCAGCACTGTGGGTGTTTGGATGATGAAGATGGTGCAGGTAATGGAACCTTGTGTTGGCTGAGAACGAAGATGAACCTAGGGCCTCTGGTGCTCCTAAAGGCAGTCAGGGAGAAGAGTGGTGAAAGAGGGCAGTGAGTTTGGGGGGTAAAGGGAAGGACAGATGCAAGGAGTGGGGGCAGGGCTGATGAGAACAGAAGTCATTGCTCTGTCCACCTCCATAGCCTCTGCAGACTCCCCACAGTAGTGACTTAAGTGTCCCCTACAGGACCCTCGTGAATGCCGCCTTCTCAGAGATCCAGGATGGAGCCTTCTCCCACCTGCCACTGCTGCAGTTCTTGTATGGACAGAGTCTTGTGGAAGGGCGGGTGGGGACACAGTGGAAGGGGACAGATGCTGGGCTGGGGTGAGGGAGAGTGGGTGGTGCAGCCTTTGGAGATGAGGATGCAGGTATCCTTTTGTTCCTGTAGGATAGGCCACAGAAGGTAGAGCAGTCTGGGGTCATGAGTCAGAGCAGCAGGTGGAAAGGAGAACTAAGGATATGCAGAAGCCAAGAAAGTGGGGTTTGGGGCATGGACTTAGCTCTTCTAGAGGAAATTGGGTGAAACAGCTTAAACCAATGCCAGATGGACACTGGGGGTCATCATCTTAGAGACAGGGATTGGAGTCTGAAGAAAAAGCTTGAAGCTGAAAGGGAGCAAAGGCAGAACAGCTGTCCATCAAGGGCTGGAATGGGCTGGGATGAGGGTGTGAAGCCAGGGAAAGGAGATTCCACGAGAGCACCCCCGGAGCCAGCCTGGCAAGAGAACTCTGCCCCTCTACCATTTTTAGGAGTAAATGGGAACCTGGGAGCTTCTGGATTCAGAACGGGCTCCCACCTGGTCTTGCCATGGAGGTGATTCATGGGTTCTCTGCTAGGGTCCTGAGGTATAGGGGGCAGGCAGCCAGATCTTGGGGGAAACCCAGGGGTGAGACAGAGGGCTAGGGCAGCAGGCTCACCCTTGGAAGTCCTAATTCCACCTTTGTCTCCCCAGGTTACTCAACTCCAACAAGTTTACGCTGATTGGAGACAACGCCTTCACAGGACTGTCACACCTGCAATACCTGTGTGTGGGAGGAAAAGGGGTAGTGGGAAAGGAAGGAGGGAGCCCAGGCTGGGTGGGCTAGGAGGGGAGGTGGAACAAGAAGATTGCCAGGGGTTGGGGGTGGAAGGCCAGAGCCCTTGAATTCTCTGAGCAGAGAGTCATTTCCGTGCCTCTGCCTGCGCCATGCAGCCTGATACCCTATCGCTACAGGCTTAATGACACTGTACTCAGTGGAAGCCTGTCTCTGCTGGCATCTGGGTTAGGATGAGAGAAATCGCTGCCCAGGGGGGTTTGGAATCCTGACTGGCAGCTGAGGCAATTTCTCATTTTCTCCAGTTTCATTGAGAACAATGACATCTGGGCACTATCCAAGTTTACCTTCAGGGGACTCAAGTCCTTGACACACCTGTGAGTACCCCACATGCATATGCACACTGACCGACCAAACCCCTGAATCTCTCTTGTCCTTTGGCCTCTGTAATTAATTTCAGGTGACCCAGAGGTTTGTTTTGCAGCTCATTGGCCAACAATAACCTGCAGACACTGCCCAGAGACATCTTTCGGCCCCTGGACATCCTGAGTGACTTGTAAGTCCAACCTCCTGTGAGGATGTCACAGATGGAGCATCCCTGGAGAGAGTGGTGTGGGAGTCAGAATCGGGGTGATCACAAGGTCTTGAGAGGCTGGGAGTGCTTGGGTTCTTGGGGCTGAGAAGGTGAGGCTGAGTTAGACGTAGACAGTCGCCTTCCAAATTGGGGTTCCTCAAGTCACCTGTGGACCCTCTCAAAATGCACAGGAGACACTCTGTGTATATTTCTTTTTAAAATTTTTTTTACTTGACAATGGACTTTATTTATTTATATGTGGTGCTGAGAATCAAACCCAGTGCCTCACACATGCTAGGCAAGTGCTCTACTACTGAGCCACAACCCCAGCCCAGTGTGTATGTTTCAAAAGTGTGTGTGTCTGTGTTTCAGTACTGAGAATTGTACCTAGGGCCTCACACATGCTAGGGATGTGCTCTACCACTGAGCTATATCCCCAGCCCCCCAAAAACGTGCTTTTAAAATGTCTGTTTGGTTTGAGTCTACATTAAAGTCCTATGGCATAGCCACAATCATTTCTACAAGAAATCGTTTATACAAGAAAATGAAAGACCTGAATTGTGGGTGGGTTGGAGGAACAGAAATGAGACATACAGCTGTGCAGGTTGTCCACTGCAAATGGCACCTGGACAAGGAGGACATTGGGGGCTGCAATAACCCACACACCTCCAGCCAAGCCTGTGCACATGGAACTGCATCCACCAGGGGAGCCTCTCTCTCTCTCTCCCTGGTGCAAAGCAGCCCGTGAGCAGCCCCAAACAGCCTTTACAAGACCTGCTTCTGAAAGACTCCAGGGCAGGGTAGGCAGAGCAGCTCAGAGCCGGTCCCCTCTGTGCTCTCCTGCCCTGCCCTCATGATCCAGGGACCTGCGGGGCAACGCGCTCAATTGTGACTGCAAGGTGAAGTGGCTGGTGGAGTGGCTGGCGCATACCAACACCACCGTGGCTCCCATCTACTGTGCCAGCCCACCCCGCTTCCAGGAGCACAAGGTGCAGGACCTGCCATTGCGGGAATTTGACTGCATCACCACGGGTAGGAGGCGGTGCCCCAGCCCCACCTGAGCCGCCTGCCCCACCCTGCAACACCCAGTGGCCGCTACCCTCTTCCTCTAGTGCTGAGCTCCACCTGCCCACATCTCTTTCCCTGCAGATTTTGTGCTATACCAGACCCTGTCCTTCCCAGCAGTGTCAGCTGAGCCCTTCCTCTACTCCAGCGACCTCTATTTGGCTCTGGCCCAGCCAGGTGCCAGTGCCTGCACCATCCTGAAGTGGGATTATGTAGAAAGGCAGCTTCGAGACTATGACAGAATCCCAGGTACCTGTGCCTGACCAGGCTGTGCGGGCCCAGGCTGGGGGAATGTGGTAGTAGGATCCATGGTTCGATTCCACTGACTTTGGGCAGGTAGAGGGACAGATAAGACACGATGTCTGACAGGTGACATCTATACAGCAGGCAGATGAGAAGAGGAAGATTTGAACACAATGCTCTGTGCAATCAAGAGAGGCTTACAGAGGGGATGTCCAAGTTGCCTCCCTTTTTTTGTTTTTTAGTACTGGGGATAAACCCCACAGCTCCATGTATGTTAGAGGCAAGTGCTCTAAGCTGCCACTTGAAGGATGGAGAGGACAGTCAAATGGTAATGATGAGGAAGAAACAGGAGTGGCTGCTGAGCTCAGCTGAGTTGGAGCTAAGGTTTAAAGGTTGAGAGATAGGGAAAAAAAAAAAACAGAAGGAAGGGTGTTGTGGCAGGGGAATCCCATGGATAATGTCAAGAAGGTGTGCATCAGCTTTGTGGGTAAGTGCATGTGTGTCTGAGACCCTGCATCAGCTTCTCCAGGGGAAAGACGGGGTCTGGTGAGGAGGAGAGTGGATGAAGCAGGGATGGCAAGGTGGGAATGAGGGCCCCATACCAGGTGAGTTTTGTGTGACCTCATGTGCTTTATGCCTGACAAGGGCTCAGACAGCCAACATGGGCATTCATCCTTGCACGTAGAAGCCCTTCAAAAGGTGGGAGAATGTGCTTTAATGCACCACTAATCCAAACGTCAAGGGGTCCTTTGGGTGCGCCTAGGGTTTCTCAGCCTCCCTGCTGGCCTCTTGCCAGTCCAGTAGTTTGGGCAAGTCACTTTCTCTCTCTGAGCCTCAGGGTTTTTTTCCTATGTAAAATGGGCAGAACAATAGGGTCCTTTTTTGTGTGATTAACGGAGGTAATACATGTTTACACGTAGTGCAAGTTATTACACACAGTAAAAATTCAGCAATTGACATGTGGTTAAATCCTTGATCAATATCTAGGGACACCTATTTTGTGCTCCGTGTTGGCTTGTGTTTGAACCTTGAGGGCAAGGGTGGAGCAAGGGCAATACTAAAGCTGATGATTGGCTGTGAATAATCAGAAATTAGTGAGTCCTGAGCCCTGGGTGTATGACTCTGGTAGGGGGTGGAATGCTCCAGCAGAGTCTCAGTCCTGACTCAAAGTTGTGGGGACTGGTCTTCCTTGATGAGCAAGATGGGGTGGGAGCTGCGGGGTCCACCTGACGCTGCCTCACCTCGCCTGTCTCTGTCCTGACAGCTCCCTCAGCTGTGCACTGCAAGCCAATGGTGGTGGACAGCCAGCTGTATGTGGTTGTGGCCCAGCTGTTTGGTGGCTCTTACATTTACCACTGGGATCCCAACACCACACGTTTCACCAAGCTGCAGGACATCGATCCCCAGCGTGTGCGCAAGCCCAATGACCTGGAGGCCTTCCGCATTGATGGTGACTGGTACTTCGCTGTGGCCGACAGCTCCAAGGCAGGTGCCACCAGCCTCTACCGCTGGAACCAGAATGGCTTCTACTCCCATCAGGCCCTGCATGCCTGGCACCGGGACACTGACCTAGAGTTTGTGGACGGCGAGGGCAAGCCTCGGCTGATTGTGTCTAGCAGCTCCCAGGCACCTGTCATCTACCAATGGAGTCGCACCCAGAAGCAATTTGTGGCCCAGGGAGAGGTGACCCAGGTGCCTGATGCCCAGGCTGTAAAACACTTCCGCGCCGGCCGTGACAGCTACCTGTGCCTCAGCCGCTACATTGGTGACTCCAAGATCCTGCGCTGGGAGGGCACCCGCTTCTCTGAGGTGCAGGCCCTGCCTTCTCGTGGCTCACTGGCCCTGCAGCCTTTCTTGGTGGGTGGCCGCCGCTACCTGGCACTGGGCAGCGACTTCTCCTTCACCCAGATCTACCAGTGGGACGAGGGGCGACAGAAGTTTGTGCGGTTCCAGGAGCTGGCTGTGCAGGCCCCTCGGGCCTTCTGCTACATGCCTGCTGGGGATGCTCAGCTGCTCCTGGCCCCCAGCTTCAAGGGACAAACACTAGTGTACCGACATGTCGTGGTGGATCTCAGTGCCTAGAGGGGTGCCCAGGCCTCTGGGTTCCTTAGGGTGGCATTAGAGGCTGGATGGGGGCCTCTATGAGCAGCACATGTGCCTGTGAAGTCACATGCGGCCAAACTGCATATGTGCCCTTACACACACACACACACACACACTCATGAGCCCGGGCACACATCATGGACTAGCCCAGGGGAACCATTCCTCATCAATGTAGTCAGCACGAGCACCTATATATACACCAGGCACCCCAGCACCCAGCACACACTCTAGTATGTGTGCACCTGTGGCTCCCCCATCCAGAGGCCACGCCCCCTGTCTTATGCATATGATTGGTGGGTGGGGCAGGCGGAGGGGAAGGCCACACCCTCTTGTTCTCCTGCTTAGCCTTCCTGTGGGTGCTCCAGGTGTTTGTTTACCTGCTCCCGTTCCTGTTTCTATCATGGCCACAGCCGTCATTCTCCCAGGTGCATCCACCCATGCTGTGCCCCTTCTGCATGCACACGTGGACACTGGCAGACACACTTGGTCACACACTCCCACTTCCATATGTAAACATGTCCAGGACGTGAGCACACATGCAGACTCGTGCTGCCCGAGGGGCTCACCTCTGTTCTTTCCTTGGCACTCTTCTTGGAGGGTCCCACATTATTGTTCCTCCTCTGCTCACCCCAGTGTGCCCACCTTGAGGCTGATGAGGACAAGAATGGTAGCGAGCCTGTGATTCCAGTGTGGCCTCCTGAGGACAAAGGCCCTCTGCCCCAAAGCAATAACAGCAGCAGCAACAGCAGTAGCAGCAGCAGCAGCAGCCACCCCTGGGTTCTTCCCAGTGCCATCTGCAGTTTCCTTCTGCAACCCTGAATTCCAGCTCACCTGAAGACAGGAGACTGCTCAGATGAAAGTTTTCTTTCTGCTTTTCTCTCTGTAGCTGTTGCTTCCTCAGGCTTGGACCACCCTCTGACTCACCCCCTCTTTGGAATGTGGACCTGTGCTGTGATTGTTCCCTGGGGCATGCGAGAGCTGGCCAAGCCAGGGAAGCTGGGGGGCACCTGAGCCACCTGTGCAAGTGCCAGAAAGGAGCGTGGCTTCGAGCATCTTGGGGGCCCTAGCACCCCTTCACTCCACGGAGGCATTTCCCAGAAGCACTGCTTTTCAGTGGAGGCTGAGCAGCAGGCACGTGAGGGGCCTGCTCAGGGCGCCTGGGAGCCAAGCTTCTGCTGCCCTCTGCTGTGCGCTGGGAACAGAGCCCCGGGAGTGAGGCTGGTGGAGATGGGGAGTGTCCAGATCGCTAGGACTCCTTGTGGCAGGATGCCCAGGGGCACTTGGGGGCAATGCTATGATTCACTTGCTTCAAATAAAAAGTTCCACCCCACTGCCAGCTCTCAGATGTCATCAAGGTGTTTCATTGGGAACAGAGCCAGGGCTGGGCTATTTGTCCCTGCTGCACACAGGAGTCAGCATTGGCTGCCAGACCCTCTTCCACCTGGCTCTCCTCCCTCAGAGAAGTGGACCCCCAAGGTCAGCTGGTGCTGGGGTCAGGAGTTCATGGTGATGACACTCAGGTGCTGGGCCAAGGTGATGAATCTCCTCCACCTGGGCTGACTCACAGCCAATGTTGCTTCCTGGAGATTACAGGCTTGGGACTCACTGAAACTTCAGTGTGTCCCTCTAACAGAGGTCAGCTGCAATCCATATGATGGCAAAGACTAGCTCAGCAGTCTGTCCCTCTCACCACCCCCTGTCCCCAACTTCTCTATGAGCAATGTACTTTATCGCCACATTGCACGTGAGGCATCTTGGAGTCCTAGGTAACATCACTCCCTCTTCTCTTCATATTTAGTCAGCCACCAAGTCTCCTCTCCATGCTTTGTCCCCAAGAATGTTCAGATGGACACTATTTTTGTTGTTTTCCTTTCTCTGCTACCACCTTTGTCCAAACTAGCCCTCCTCCCTCTTGTCGCAGGCCTCCCTGCCCACCCACTTCGCACATCCTTCTGTCTAACCATTCTAAAGCATTCTTCCATCATGTCATGCCCTTCTCAGGAAACTTCCTTGACTCCCTGTTCTGGCAACATGTCCCTGGCTTTCTGCCTGACATGGAGGTCCTTGGGATCTCGTCCTGACTGATGCATGTGGGGCTCTGTGGGCAGTCAGTGCTTCTCTCCGTGTTTGAGAGTGGGGTCAACATGGAGTCATGACAAAGGGGAAGTAAGGGATGAGTCAGATGGGGATAGGCTGGAAGGGATGCTCAGGGCACTAGGAAGATGGGGGTCTTGAAGGCAGCATACCAGGGTATGGCAAAATGGCGGTGGTGATTGATGGGGCTCCTCTTCTCCTTGTCACCTCCTCGCCACCTATGGTCTTTAGTGAATGGAAGCCTTTTGCTGCCATGGGGGCGGGGGGTCAGTGACAGGGTAACTGGAGGAGATAGAACCTGGGGGAGACAGTGGCTCCTCAGGCAGGGGGTACCAAGCTGTGTCACCCTGGATAAGCCACTTCCCTTCTGTAGAAACTCATTTGCTCTCCAAGGTTCCTTTGAGCTCTTGTGTGTCACAAGTTTCACAGGTGTGTCACATGTGGTACCTTAACTGATCACTTCAGGGAGTACTCATGGACATGGGGAATGGACACCAGGTCTGAGAGCTCCAAAGCTCACAGACAGCAGGGAGGCATACAACTGCAGATGGTGTCATCCAGCAGAAAGTCCTCTAGGCTCTGCAGTCAGGATTCCACATGTGTGAATCTGGACTCGGTCCCTCTGCTTGGTGTGAGATTTCAAGTAAGTCAGTTGGCTTCCCTGAGCCTCAACTTCTTCTGCAAAATGGATAAGAAAACTTACAGTCAAGCACAGTGGCACACACCTGTAATCCCAGCGACTCAGGAGGTTGAGGCAGGAAGATTGCAAGGTCAAGGCCAGCCTTAACAACTTTGCAAGACTGTCTCAAAATTAAAAAAAAAAAAGGGCTGGGCTGTATCTACTATTCAGTAATAGAATGCCCCTGGGTTCAATCTCCAGTATGGGATGAGGCAGAGGGGGAAAAAAAGAAGAAAACTTACTTTTTGGAATCCTGATGTGGCCATCTGACTTAGTTGAGCAAAAGCAGCTAGTAACACTCAACCATGTGACTTTGTCTATGTGTCTCAGTCTATAAAGTGGGTATAAACATGATATGTACCTGGCAGGGTTATCTATGATAAAATTTAAATGTGTTATGTATATTAGGATGTGTAAAGCCCTTTGAATAGTGTATGTGGCACATAATTGTGTTCTGTATTGGTCTGTGGAAATGCATCAGATACATAGGTGGCTTGGGAAGTATGCTTTGTGGGAGAGAAAGGCAATATATCTTTGGGGAGAACCCCTGCACCTTACATCTGACCTTTGACTTCAGATGCCCAGCTACCCTGCTCCTGGGTTCCCACCTCTTCAAACCATATTCATATGCTCTTGGCTAAGCAGGCACCCTCAAGTCCCCAACTTCATTGTCTCAGGAGTGCCTGTCCTACTTTTCCAAATGGGAATGGGCCTTTAGCCTGTGTCTAGGAGAGGTTGCCAGGGAAAGTGAGTTGAGTCTTCTAGACAAGTTGACATTGCATTGCCCAGCTGAAAGATAAACATCACTGTGACAGCCGCTCCCTCCAGGGGAGAGCTCCCCCAAGGGTGGGAGACATTTCTCTCCCTTGGTCCCTGAATGCCCAGCTTTCTGCTGCATGGCTGCTTGGTCACCTGCCCTGAGGCTCATTCATGTGTCCAGAGAGCTGCTTAGCAACCCAGTTTAACTGGGTGACTGTGTCAATAGCTCAGGACCAAAGGCCATAAGAACCAGAGTCCACTCACTCTTCCAAAGCCAAGGAGGGGTGATTCTGCTCAGCTGCCAGCCTCAGGCCCCTCCACGGGGAGCCTTGCTCTCAGCCGAAGACCTCTGACTTCTTGTCCTGGAGATCTCCCAAGCACAAGCATTGGGGCCAGAGGTCACCATGTGAGAGATCATCCCAGCTGGGAGTGCATAGAGTGGGTGCAGGAGAGCTGTTCTTAGTGAATGAGCTCAGGTGTGGCGCTCCAGAAGCAGCCAGTGGGGCGGATGTACCAAAGGACCTGGACTTGCATGTGCCTCCTGAGGAATGGATGTCCCTTCCCTCTTCTACAGCCCCCTACACTTCCCTAACTGGTCCCCTTTTCCATCAATCAGATCCTTCCTCCTTCAAGGAGACCAGGGATACTTTTCACCTAAGAACCACGTCTGTGCCTCTAGCTGGATGGTGGCTGGGACCTTCCTGATCAGATCCTTGGCGTTTCTTGTTCCTCCAAAATAGGATGAGGCCGGGGGTGGGTGAGCAAGAGGAAGGCATCCGCCTTGGGAGAGTTTCTCCTGTGGGCTGGTTTCACTGCTGGCTCTCACACCCAGCAATACCAATAAAATTGATGATAATAATTAAGACCATATAATCACTGTGTGTTTATCCCCCAAAAGCCTCCTTTCCCTGTCTCCCATCATTAACCTACTCCATCCTTTTCATAGGTGGTGGGTGTTAACTATGGCTCTAATAAAAAGTGGTATGCTTTCCGCTCCCATGGCCCCCTGGGGCAGCTCTGCTCTCACCCTCTCCTCAGCACAGCACAGGGGGACACTGTTCTCCCCATTTTCAGAAGGAGCAGCTGAAGCAGGAACTGGGTGTCACAAAGAATGAAATCCCACGTGGGAAATTGTAAAGGCAGCAAAGGTTGCCTTCTTTTTAGAATCTTCTCCCTCCTTCCAGGTGTGCTTCTCTCTCCCAGTCCGAACTTCTCCAGTTCCCTGTCCTCCTCCCAGGGCCACTCACTCCTGGCCATTGCTGATCCCTCAGAAGACTAAATAGCATCAGCCAGTAGCAAACACCACTGGGTGACAGTGGCCAAATTACTTCACCAAGCATATTTCCTAGAAGGTAAAAGGGATCTTTGCAAAAATTAAGACTTCGCGTACATAAAATCAGTACAAAACCGCGATCGTGGATATCGTGGAGTTCCCAGGGATATTTGCATCCCTGAGAGGAACAGGTGGAATTTAAAACTTCTAGTGAAGAAGATAAGGTTTCTCAGGATACTGGAGTCGCGTCCAGGTGTGTGAGCCATGGAAAGGTGCCCCAGAGAGAAGTGAGTCCTCGAAACCCACTTCTGGGGGGGTGACTCCCTCAGATCCCCTGCCCCCACTCTTCCCTTTGAGCTGCTTGCAGATTTTTGCGCCACCGTAACACTGGAATTTGCTTGCGCTCAACCAAGTTTGTTGTCAGCTTGTGCCTGAGCCTCCAGTGTGGATCCCACCCATTTTAATGCCCTATCCCATTCTACAGAGGGGGAAAATGAAGAGAGGGAAGGACTTTGGGAGAAGCGGGTGACAAGCCGTGAGAACTCTGGGGGCTAGGTGTTCTTTGTCTCTCTCGCTTTCGGTGTCACCTTCCCACCGCCTAATCTTTCTCACTGGAAGCCTGCTCAACCCTACCGCTCCACCCTCGAGTCCCGCTGCACATCGCCCTTTAAGGGGCCGGCCTCTCACCTCCCTGACCTTGCCCCGCCCGTCTGGGGCCGCACTGCGCCTGCGCCGCGCGACGGAGACCTGGGGTTGGCAGGATCCAGTTCCGTGCAACTTTCAAGTGAGTTGTAAACTCCGCCCCGGAGGCCGGTGCCGAGCCTGGCGCAAGAGCGGAGACCGAGACCCGGCACCCCGGCCGGGGACAAGCAGCAGCGCCCAGCCAGGGCCGAACACCAGGTTTCCGCGACAGAGCTGGTGCGAGCCGCAACTGCCGCGCCGCGCGGCTGCCAGAGGAGCGCGCCTGCCCGTGACGGCTCCTGAGCCGGCTTCCTCCCTGCCCACCGCCTCCCCCAGTCCGCTGGTCTCCGGGTTCTCCCGGTTCCCCGCACTGCCGGGTCGAAGTCAGTGGGCGGCAGGCCCCACCTTTGCCAGGGGACAGCCGGACCGACCCTCAGGTTCCTGCATCACCACTGAGTCCCCCGTCCCAGCCCCCGCGTGAGCTCCCTCTCGGGCATCTTTTTGGGGCCCTCCCCTCGTCCCCAAGGCTGTCAGGATGGTGTCCTGGATGATCTGTCGCCTGGTGGTGTGAGTATAGCCACTCTCAGACCCCTTTTTTCCTCGGGTGTCAGCCTGCCCCTGGGTCGAAGCTGGAAACGTCTGGTGGAGACGGAACTTCCTGAGCTTCATCACACCTCCCCCAACACTCACCGCAAAGGTTAACGGACCTGGGGGCCTGCATTCGGGACTTAGGCACCACGTCCTTGCCCCATCCCTCCCCAGAATCCTTGACCGGTGGCGACCCTACCCACATGTTCGCAAACACATTCTGCAGACAGATGCCTGGGGCTGAGGGCCACAGGCAGACCACAGCCAGGGCAAACGCAAGGTAATAAGCACACACAGGGTGGAGTGTCCAGGGGCCTGCTTGCCATCTGCGCGGTCACGTGACTCGCCAACCTTGCCTCAGCCTCCTCACTCAGTCTTACCCTTAATCTCTGAGTACTCCAGCACCTGGCTCAAATATCCCTGTCTGCAGCCTGGCAGTGCCAGGTCTGGTGGCCCTGGGCCTGATTGCATATCCAGGGGAGGGGACAGCCTGCTGCTCTTACCCACCTTGTCTGCTAGCTGTGTTCTCTCTCCATCATGTACCCAGCCACGGGTGCAGGCCTGGGCAGGCTTGGGATGTTTGTAAACAGCAGGGTGGGGAGGTGGCCTCCAGGGCACTGACTCAGGCACTGCAGGTTGTGCAAGCCAAGCGGGAAAAACAGGGCAGGCCCTGCCCTGGCACCCCAGTAGGGGGAGACAGCCACCTGGCAGGTGCAGGGGGGAGCATGCTGCCCCTCACACTCCCGCGGCTTCCCTTCCAGGCTGGTGTTTGGGATGCTGTATCCAGCTTACGCGTCCTACAAGGCTGTGAAGACCAAGAACATTCGTGAATATGTGAGCATGAGGGGTGGCAGGAGGGCTTGGCTGAGGTGGAGTACAGTGACCACCTTAAAAAGGACCTGGGGGGTGTAGTGGGACTTGTTGAGGTGTGGAGGGTCTGAGCTGGCCTGCTGCTTCTCCTGGGGCCCACTGGTATGTCCCATCCTGAGTGGGGTGGTGATGGAGGGGATGGGCCTGTTGAAGGGGTGAGGAAGGAAGGCAGGCTGTTGGGCAGCTATGGAGGTGCCAGGGGCTGAAATGTGCTGGGGTGGGCATAGGAATGAGTGGCAGCTTTGCAGAGGCTCCTGTCTAGCCAAGCATGGGGCATGCAGCAATGCAGTGGGACAGGCTTTCTGGAATCTCTGGGCTGGGCCAGCCAGGGGCAGTATTAGCACCACAGTCTCCCAAGCTGACCTCTGTGCTCTGTGTCCCACAGGTCCGGTGGATGATGTACTGGATTGTCTTTGCAATCTTCATGGCAGCTGAGACTTTCACAGACATCTTTGTCTCCTGGTCTGGGCACAGGGGTTAGTGGGCCACAGGGCAGGGGTGTCCCACCCTTGGTCTGGCTCCTGGGCTCACCTTGCCCTTCTGTGCTCTGGCAGGTTCCCTTTCTATTATGAGATCAAGATGGCCTTTGTGCTGTGGCTGCTTTCACCCTACACCAAGGGGGCCAGCCTACTTTACCGAAAGTTCGTCCACCCCTCCCTGTCCCGTCATGAGAAGGTACCCTGGGGGAGGTGGAGAGGGAGACCTAGCAGTGAGTGTAGGGAGAGAGAGAGCCCTGAACCCCAGTTCAGGATGCAGGGACACCTGGGTTCTAACACCAGGACTGCTGCTGTTTGACTGTGGAACCCTGACAAGGCCTAGCCCCCTTGTCTGCCAGGTTGACCAAATGAGTCATGAGAATGACCAGTGGTGTGAAGTGTCAGCTGGAAGTTGGCTGAGAGGTGGGGGATGGCCCCTCATTGAGGTGTGGGTGGGGTGAATGGGTGGGGAGCCCCGCTCTCGGTGTGTTCTGGGCCTTTGTGGCTGCTGCACACTGGGTCAGGGTGGACCGGAAGGTATGACAATCACTGGTGGCTCAGGGTCTGCGGAGGCAGAGACTCCTCCGGCTGTCCTCCTGAGCTCTCCTCCCCCGGGTCTGCAGGAGATCGACACGTACATTGTGCAGGCCAAAGAGCGCAGCTACGAGACAGTGCTCAGCCTTGGGAAGCGGAGCCTCAACATTGCTGCATCAGCTGCGGTGCAGGCTGCCACCAAGGTGCTGTGGGCCCCAGCCCTCCTGCTGCCCTGCCCCACCCCCCTCCAGCTCTCTGCCAGGGAGGCGAAAGGTGGCAGTTAGGGTTAGGGCTAGGGTGCCAGGGTAAGCGAGGAGGTGCAGGAGCATGAACTGGAAGCGCAGACCTTCCTGGCTGACGTGGAGCATGAACAGCTGCTCTGTTCCTGTGGCCTTAGTTTCCTGTTCCTGCCAAGTGGCCAGGGGCTGAAGGCTGCTGAGTTGCTTTCGGTTCTGAGCCCTGTGCCCCAGTGATTAGCTGCAGGGTGGTCCTTCATATTCCTGGGCAACTTCCCTACTGAAGCCCCTTTCCCCAGGAGCCCCCACCCTCGCAGGTGACACAGTGTCTCCTCCTCCCTCACAGAGTCAGGGTGCACTGGCTGGCCGGCTGCGGAGCTTTTCCATGCAGGACCTGCGCTCCATCCCCGACACCCCTTCCCCTACCTACCAGGACCCCCTCTACCTGGAAGACCAGGTACCCCGCCGGAGGCCACCCATTGGTGAGTGAACAGAGGGACCCAGAGTCATTCTGAGAGTAATAGCCTCCCCAGGGCTGGGGGGACTTCTGATTTGGCCCCAGGCCTTTAGACCTATGTAAGTAGCCAGGTTTGTTTCCCCGGCCTCTCTACAGGGTACCGGGCAGGAGCCCTGCAGGACAGTGACACAGAGGAGGGGGGTTGGTCGGATACTGAGGTAGTTCCCCAGCCACCAGCGCGGCCCCGAGAGAAGCCTCTGAGCCGGAGCCAGAGCCTGCGTGTGGTCAAGAGGAAGCCACTAGTCCGGGAGGTCAGTGGCAAGGAGGATGTGAGGGTGGCAGCTGTGCTGACACTGCAGCCCACACTTCATGGAGTACCGCTCTCTCCCCAGGGCACCTCACGCTCCCTGAAGGTTCGAACGCGGAAAAAGACTGTGCCTTCAGACATGGACAGCTAGGGTCTGCAGAGTCAGGCTCAGTCTTACCTCAGGCCCTGCAGGTGCCAGAGCTGTGTGCAGGAGACCTATGGCTGCACATCTGGCTTGCCTGCACCAGCTACCTGGGTCCCGTCCCTCCTGGTTCCTGTGTTTGCTTAAGAGCTAGGGCAGAAGCTGTGGGTCCCTGCAGTGGATGCACCCACAGTACCAGAGCTGGCTGGACCCAGGGTTCTATTTATTGCCTTCCTCAGCCCTCTGCCTTCTCAGGTGTGGGACCAGAGCCCCTCAAAACACCTGCAGACGAAACCAAAAGTCCACTCGCTATTCATTCCTTCCTGTCCTTCAAAGTACTTGACAGCCTGCTCCAAGGCCAAGTGTGTGTGCCCTTGCTGTGTGTTTTGTGTTGGTGAATGAGGTCAGGCTCGTGAATGTTTTGATAAATAAATACATAAAGGTGTTCTGCTTCTCTTGATTTATCTCCCACTCCTCACTCTTAAGTTATGTAGCCCAGCCAGGCCCAGCCAAGGCCAGGCCAGTGGGCAGACAGTGCCAGATGAGCACAGTCTTCAAAGGAGACCGTATGGACAGATAGTCATGAGGTGATGCTGTGGTCATGAATGAGCTCTTGGGGACTCCAAGTAGCAGATTGGAGAGTGAGGTCCAGACCTAAAGAGTTCTGAAAAGAGGAGCCCAGGATTGGGCCTGGCCAGGAAGGTACACCATAGAAAAGCCAGTGGGAGTGACACTGCAGAGGGGCAGGGACAGCGAGGGGGGTTGTGAAAGCTGTGCCAGTATAGGGCCTGTAGGGTGGGGGTCCTAGGTCTTTCTGAGCTTGGGACGTGCTTTCCGCATCGCTCCTCAGGGCACTGAGTTCCATCAACAGGTACCTCAGGGGTAGCTTGTACTCTGAAGAGTGGCCACCAGAGGGCAGCCGCTGCAGGGATCTGCGCTGCCCCCAGCTTCCAGGTCAAGGAGGGCGGGGCTGGGAGACTGGCCAGAGCCTCGCCCTGCCGGGGCCTGGCTGCTGGCGGCTGTCCGCAGAGACGATGCACAACTCCAGCGGGGCCGCCTCCGATGGCCCTCCCTGCTGCTTGTGGTCGCTGGTCTGTGGCCCGCCATCCACGGAGCTTCCACTACTCTCTTGAGACTCAGGCTCTTTGGCTGGGCTGGCTCCGCTCCACCCCCTCTGATCCCTGGGACAGCCCTCTGGATGCTGGTGTCACCACTGTGCCCCAGGTCTGCCCCGCTGTCCACCCCCACGTCTGCTCTTCCTTTTCGCTTTTGAGTAAGCAAAGAGGTGGGTGAGAGTGCTGGTTGAGAGGAAGGGGAAAGGGCTGATACCTTGGATGGCCTGAGAGAAGGCGGATTAACTCTTGGTGTGGGATTATCTGGGTTTTATTTGGGAGAAAGCACTTAATCTGCTGGGGTGCTTTAGCTCCTCGAATGTTGGTGCTCAGTGGCTTCCTATGTGACCTTACCTTACACCATGGTGTTGTCTAACCTCCTTATTAATTCATTCCAAAAAACTGTATTGCACCTCTACCAGGTACCAACCATATTGCTAGATGTGATAGGGATGCACAGACTAGTAGTGGCTGGCATTGGGAGTGTGGCTGCAGCACAGTAGGTGCTGCTTTGAACCCCTGACATATTAATTTAATCCTCACAGTCTCAGAAGGTTGGAAATATCGTTATCATCTCCATTCCACAAAAGGGAGGGGGTGCGCAGAGAGGACCAGTTATTTGCCCAAGGTCACACAGCTAGTAAGTGGCAGAATTGGGCTTTGAGGCAAGCAGTCTGGCTCCAGAGTTGATGTACTTAATCACTATGCAGTACCCAAGTAAATGAGCTGTTCCTTGCCTGGGAGGCAGGGAGAAGGAGACTAACGTGTATGGAACGTTTTGCATGCCTGACCTTGCACTGGGAATTTCACAGGGAGGATTTCTTTGAATCCTCTCAACCACCCTGTCGGGTAGGGACTATACCCATTTTACAGATGAAAAACTGGGACTGATAGCTGCAGCCACTGGTCCAAAGTGGTGCTGCCAGTGAGCTGGGGATCACGCAGGTTCAGAAGAAGGGGGACGGGGTGAGGCTGGAAGTGTGGGATTTCATGGGGCTGGGGCTTCACCTGCCTCCGCTCCCAGGACAGGTGCTGAGGGTGGGCAGGTCACTTGGGCCCCCTGCTTTCTGTTCCTCACTGATTCTGGGCTCCCCCCAGCCATCCAGTGCGCACTGTCCCCTGGTGTGCCTCTTCTCCTCAGCCCACTGTTCTCTTCCTATTTGTACTTTGAACCCCACTTAGACATCACCTCCAGGAATCGCCCACAGGCATATCCCTGCCCTGCCTCGCTTGCTCATCTGGACTTCTTGCCATTCTGTTCTTGCATGTACTTTTCTTTTCCCCTTGAGCACATCGTATTTTCTCCCCTACTGTGTTGTGACTTTTTAAAGAACAGACATCTTACTGTTTTATCCCAGTTCAGAACAAGTGGTTTAACCAAAGTGAAATATTTTTGTAAGTGTGTAATTCAGTGCGGAAGTGCTGCTAATTGTCTGACTTCTGTATTCAAGCATCACCTCCTCCATGAAGCCCCTCTGATTTTCCCAGGATAGGATTAGAAACATCTTGTAATTTGTTAACCTGTCCTTCTTCCCAGTAGTCACCCCACAGCCCCAGCACAGGCCTAAGCAGCCTGAAAGAGTGTTTGTTACTAGAAGAAGAAATGCACTGAGTGACCATAAGTTCCTCCAGGGTGGGAATGGCCTTGTGCTTTGGTCTTTGTATCCTGCATCACCTTGGGGCTCAGCACAAAGCCTTGAAATCACTAGGATCTCCATAATACAGATCTGTGCATGGCTGATTCTAGAATGGGTTACAAGACATCCAGGGGCCAGAGGGGAAGGAGGGAGAAGTCCAAGGTCTAGGGCATTCCTGGCCAAACTTACTGGTGATCCTAAGGCTTGGAGCACTAGGTTTGGATGGGCTTCCCTCAGAGCCCAGATGACCCTGAGAACCTCCAGACATACCCTCCACCCGTCACTGCCTCCCCTGGAAGGAGTCCCTGGCCCACCCTCAGCCCCTCTGGCCTGGGCTCTAGAGGAAGGCTAGTCTGTACTCCTGCCTGCCTACAGCTCCCAACCTGCTTGCCACCAGTGTGCCTGGCCAGATCAGGGCTGGGAAAGGAACTGAAGCCACCAAAGGCAGCCCCCCTAGCACCGTGCACCTTTGCTGGGCCCTGGTCCTGGCTACCTTAAACTTCCCCGGCCGGCTTCCAGGGGCTTCTCCATTTCCTCCCAGTTCTGGGGCAGGTGGCCCTTTGTTCTGGTCTTCCCTGCGCCCTCTGTCCCACCTCCCTCCATCCCTTGGCCCTTCCAGGTAGCTCTTCTATGTCCCTGCCTCAGCCCACTACTGTCCCTCTGGCCTGTGGCACCTCAGTGTCCCGGTCCCTTCCCTCCCTCATGCTTCCATGTCACAGCTCACACTGGGCCACTCACTGTGTCTTTAGCTGCCACTTCAGCAGTATGCTGAGCCTCTAGACCCAGGCAGCCCCGGCACAGGTTGAGCAGGGGAGTCCTGGTGGACATTGTCCTCTGCCAAGAGGGTTCAGGGGATGAGCACTCAGGCTCTTGTGCCCATCCCCCCCAGCGTCGGGGTCTGGGGGACACAATAGCTAGGGAGGGGGTCAAAACCCGGGTAGAAGAAGGATGCCCACTGCTGGGGGAATCCTGGGGGCCAGAGCTGGTGTTGCTGGGCACGAAGGTCCTAAGCTCTGGGGCAGAATGGAGGTTGGGTTGGGGGGGGGCGGGGGAAGAAGGAGGGCTCCAGAAGAGGAATTAGGTCAAGGATGTGGGTGGGTGGGTGAGAGGGGAGGTGGCATCTGCCACTGAGCTTCCTCCTGGCTCCAAAAGCATCTCCACACTTCCCTTCCCCTTCCCCTCCCCCCAGGTCCTGGGAGAATTCTCCTGTATTCCCCCTCCCCCAGGCCCCCCACCCCAGACATTGCCACAGGGGTGGGGGGTTGGGGGGCTGGCCTCAGCTGTCTGAAGGATGGAGGGGCTGGGGAAGCAGGGCTAGGTGCCCAGACGGCCGCGTGTGTGGGAGGGGATGTCCTCAGATGCCCTCCACCCGGCAGTCCCCGCTCTGACGTGGGTGCCCCCCCTCTCCCCGCCCGGATTAGTGGCAGCTTGGCCTGACTCTCCGGGGCTCCTTCCCCCGCCCTGCCTGCTGCCCACCCCTGGGCAGGGGGCTGCTCCACCCGAGGGGCACTGTGCTTGCCCAGGTAAGGGGCTCTGGGGTGGCAAGAGGGCAGCTGGCTGAGGGCACTGCTGTGCCTGTCAGCAGCAGTGTGTGTCAGCGTGTGCGTCAGTGCGCAAGGGGTCGGTGCGGGCTGGGGCCGGGCCCACGCGGGTCTGGGGGAGCTGGTCAGCTTGCCGTGGTCCACTGTGCATGTGCTGGGTCGCTCTCCTGTGTTTGTGTCTTGTGTGTGGATCCTCAGCTCTGCTCCATCCTCAGGCTCAGAACAGTCAGCTACAAGGACTCTGGCCTGTGGTATGGACTCTGAGGCAGGATGGGGAACTGGGTGGGGATGGAAAAAGGGGTCCTTCCCCCAGTCCCATTCCCATCAGCCCCTGGGCATTCCAGGAGCCGGTCCTGAGAGCCCTGGTCCAGTCTAAGAACTGTGACCTGACAAGGCAGACATGGCATCTGGAGGTAGGGTGGGGTGTATCTGTTCTGATCCCCCAGGACAGTCCCATCCCCTTTGGGGATGACAGCGGCAAGCCAACAAGCCCTCAGGGCTCTGGACAGCCCAAGCTCCCACTCTGGACTCTTCCAGGCCCCAAGCCACAGCTTTCTCCCCCGGGTTCTCCCACAAGCCTCTGCTGCTGAGGAGGCAGGCCAGAGGAACAGACGGGGACCACAGGCACCCTAGCCCACCATTTCAACTTGGAGCCCATCTGGAAGCAGGAGGCCAAGTGCAGGGCCTTGGGTCCTAGTCCCTGTTAGATCCTCCACAATCGTCTCCCCTGGCACACTCAGGTCTGGCCACCCCCAGGGGAGCCAGGGAAGGAGGGAGTGAGAATAACTCAGTCACGTAAACAACCCCTACCAGCTCACCCTGCCACAGAACCAGCCTCTGGGGCAAGCAAGGGGCTGGGGCAATCCATGCCATCATGGCCCAAGTCCTGCCCGGTGCCCTTACCTTTGGACCCTCTCTCTCAAGGACCCTTCCTCTTCTCTGCAACTGGTGAAAGGCTGCCTGCCTTTACTCCAGTCTCTTGGGAAGAAGGTTCTGAGCTCCCCACAGCTCCCCTCTTCAGGGACGGTGGTATTGTGACTTAGGACCAGGCTAGAGGCCTCCAGAACTCATCCCTTCCATGGGCCAGGGGAGTAGGATGGGGGTGTCCCTTCTGTTTCGGGTGAGTGAAGACAGGCTGAGGACGGACTCCACAGGGAAGCAGGGGAGTCCAGGGGCAGGAGGTGGGTGCCTGAGGGGAAGGGAAGCGCGTTGGGCGTGTGGGTTTCTGTGTGTGTCTGAATCTGTCTGTGTGTGTTTGAATCTGTCTGTTTGTGTCTGTGCTCTGGAACCACCCCCGCAGAGGAGCCGGGATGCTTCCTCGGGTGGAGGGTGCCCTGTTTGCCCATTTCCTCTCCTACTCGCTGCTCCCTCCCAGGAGCCACTCCCATAGGCTCCTCTCCAGCACCAGGCCTGGGAGCACTAGGAACACTGGGATGCGGCTGACCCTACAACCTGAATGCCGGCTGTGATGAAGCTTCTCTGGTCCATCACCTCTCTGGGCACTTGGTGAAACCAAGGCTCACAGACAGACTAGACGTCAGTCCTTGTCAGACTTCTAAGCACAGCACTTTGTGCCATTTGAGCCTTGGGAGGGGGCTTTGGGGGACCATGAAGAGTAGCTTGGCCAGGTGAGGATGAGGTAGACCAGACACCAGCCAGAGGGGTGTGCCCATGTGCCAGAGCTGGAGAGGACCGGGAGAGAGTGGTCCAGCAGGCACAGGCCCTGCTGGCGTGGGTCGGAGCGCCCATCACTGACCCGTGAGAACCCGACTGCCCCTGCCAGCTCTGGCACTGCCCCCTCCCAGCTGCCCCGCCCTAGCACCCCGGGGGGCACCCCGCCCCACCGTGGCCTGGTCCGGCCCCTCCCGCCCTTTGCTCCAGTTCCCGGGCTTGGCACCTATAGTGGGGGTGCTGCCCGCCTGCCAGGCTCCGGGCCGGGCCCACGGGAGGGTGGGGCGGCTGGGAAGCTGGCACGCTGCCCCGGGGGAGCCTCTCTCGGCAGGCGCCCGGGTGCCGCGGGGGGAGGGGGGAACAAAGGGCTCATTCTCCCCGTGCGCAGCCGGTGGCATCGCCGGGGCGTTGGCGGAAGCCCCCGGGGCTCAGGAGGGGGCAGGCCCAGGCGGGGCCGCCGAATCACGGGCTCCTGTTTCCCGCAGGGTGCTGGAGGAGGAAACCGGCGGAGCAGCTTCCCCACTCTCAGTTGCGCGTCTGGCGATGGCGATCAGAGGTCCTGCTGCGCTCTCCGCCGCGCTCTCCCTCCATTAGCCGCGCTGCGCGGTGCTGCGCCCTCGCTGGTGCCTCTCTCCTGGGTCACGGGATCGGCCCCCGCTTCCAGGCACGACCCCCTTCCCCAGCCCCTCGACCTTTCCCCCAACTCGGCCATCTCCGACCCGGGGCGCGCGTTCCCCCCGGCCCGGCTCCTTCTCTCCCTCCGGGGGCACCCGCTCCCTAGCCCCGGCGCGGCCCTCCCCAAGGCGCAGCACGGAGTCTCGGCGTCCCATGGCGCAACCCACGGCCTCGGCCCAGAAGCTGGTGCGGCCGATCCGCGCCGTGTGCCGCATCCTGCAGATCCCGGAGTCCGACCCCTCCAACCTGCGGCCCTAGAGCGCCCCCGCCGCCCGGGGGAAAAGAGAGCGCGAGCGCGCTGAGCAGAGAGCGGGAGAACGCATCCTCGCCCGTCGGCCGGGAGGCCCCGAGCCGGCCCATGGGGAGCGGGTACCCGGCGCCGAACAACAGGACCGCCGCCGCCCGCGCCGCGCCGGGTCCGTGAAGCCCAGGTAAGCGCCGAGAGGGGGCGCCAGGGGGGCACCTCAGCATCCTAATGTTCTGGGGACTCTGCCGGCGGGGAAATTCCGAGCCGCGCCCGCGGCGCACTCAGGGAATGAGTTTCCCGTGCCCCTCTGGGCTGGGCCACACATCCTCACATCAAAAAGTTAGGATGCTCCCTACTAGGGGATGGACCGATGGGAGCGGTGGCTCCGGAAAACCCAGGCGTCCTCTGCCACCGGTCCTCCTCATCCTCTCTGGGCTTCCACGGGCAGGCCGAGAGAACTGCTTCAAGAGAGTGCTGCCGCTCTGGTGCCACCTGTCATCCTGGTCCCTTGCACACACGTTTAATTTTCCCTCCCTTGCCTCTCTCTCCGGGGCCCAGCCCGCTTTCCCCGCCTCTTTCCCTCCCCCCTGTCAGGCTGCAGTTACCAGTGGCACCCCGGCACCCGGCGTTGCCTGCTGAGCTAGGGCAGCTTTAACCAGCCCATCTGCAACCTCTTAATCCCCTATCTTTTGCTGGCTCTCTTTTACCCTGCCCAACCACCACAGATCCTAGCCACTGAGCGGTTGTCTGGGGGCTCTGCTGGAGAAAGCCATGAGACTGGAGCCTGGGAAGGCAGATTCAGGGCTGCCCAGGTGCGGGGAGAAAGCGGCGAGCAGCCCTGGCTAGCTGCCCTTCCCAGTGACTCCAGTCTACCTGGCTTGGGTGACCCAGTCCTGTCTAGCTGACGCTGGAGGCGGAGGTTGGCAAGCAGCATCCCCAAAACCACAAGCTGCAGTTGGGAAGTCTCCTGAGACCTAAGCCCCATTTTATACCAGGGCATACTGAAGCTTAGAGGAACAACAAAACTTGCCCAAGGTCACACAGCAGGTGATGGTCAGGGCCAGGATCCACCTGTCCTCCCACCATCCATAGAGTTAAATTTTGGGGCTCTTGCTCCCTATTCTTTGCCAGGGCTCATGATCAGATTTCTGGCTCTATGAGGTCAGAACATATAACACTAGAAATGGCAGTCTCTGTTGAATTTGACCTCTCAAATTCAGGTGGGGGCCAGAATTTGTGGGAAAGGGTGAGCTCCCCATGCTGGGGCATCCCACCCAGACATGATCCTTCAGGCCACACATGGAACATTGCATGGTGCCCGGCTGTGGGCTGGTACTTGCCTTACTGGTCTGAGCCACTTTGGTGCTGCCGGGGTGGTGCTTGCTGTATGCCAGCAGTAAATTGTTTGGGGCATGTGCCCAAGGAACTCATGCTTTGGTGATAATGCTCTAGGGAACCCCCTGGGAGAGCCCCATGAGGGCAGGAGAGTGATGGAGAGCACGCCCAGCTTCCTGAAGGACACCGCAGTCTGGGAGAAGACGGCCCCTGAGAATGGCATTGTGGGACAAGAGCCTGGTACTCCACCACGGGATAGTCTGCGCCATGGGACACTGTGCCTGGGAGAGCCTGCTCCCTTCTGGAGGGGCATCCTGAGTACCCCAGACTCCTGGTTTCCTCCTGGCTTCCCCCAGGGCCCCAAGGACACGCTCCCACTGGTGGAGGGTGAGGGTCCCCGGAATGGGGAGAGGAAAGCCAGCTGGCTGGGCAGCAAGGAAGGACTGCGCTGGAAAGAGGCGATGCTGGCCCATCCACTAGCCTTCTGCGGGCCAGCATGCCCACCTCGCTATGGCCCCCTTATTCCTGAGCACAGTGGTGGCCATCCCAAGAGTGACCCTGTGGCCTTCCGACCTGTGCACTGCCCTTTCCTGCTGGAGACCAAGATCCTGGAGCGAGCTCCCTTCTGGGTGCCTACCTGCTTGCCGCCCTACCTAGTATCCAGTCTGCCCCCAGAGCGTCCATGTGACTGGCCCCTGGCCCCACCCCACTGGGTGTATTCTGGGGGCCAGCCCAAAGTGCCCTCCGCCTTCAGCTTAGGCAGCAAGGTGAGTGCTGGAGCAGAGGGTAGGTACCTGGGGTTCATGACATACAATGTACTTAATGGTACCACTCTGCCTGTTCACTCTGGTGACAGATAAGGCTCCTCCATCTGAAGGAGTTTAGAGTCGTCCCCTGGAGTCAGCCCCTGCCACTAGCCCCCTGAGCAGCTCCATCTCACTGGCTCTCCCTTGCCTTCAGGCTTTTGCAGCCACTGACTTGCCCATTGTCCACCCAGGCAAAAGCCTTGGAAACTGCCCTTCGAATGTGTGGTCTTGTCCTGCGGTGGATGATAGTCTAGGCCTTTCTGTCTGGGAATGGGATGTGCTGGGGACCTCATGAGTTGTATCTAAGGCTCCTTTCCTGTAGGCAACCCCATTCCCAGATTGAGATTTTAAAATACTTAAAAACTAGCATGGAGCCAGGCGCGGTGGCGCACGCCTGTAATCCCTGCTTCGGGAGGCTGAGACAGGAGGATCATGAGTTCAAAGCCAGCCTCAGCAACAGCAAGGCATTAAGCCACTCAGTGAGACCCTGTCTCTACATAAAACACAAAATAGGGATGGGGATGTGGCTCAGTGGTCAAGTGCCCCTGAGTTTAATCCCTGGTACCCCCCCCCCCACAAAACCTATTATGGGTCAAGGCACCAAATCATCTAAATAGGTCCCAGATGCCCTTTGGCAGTGTCATCCATGAGCTGACATTAGTTATTAGATTGTGGTAAAGTCTAAGAGATCCCAAGGAAGGCTCAGGGGGGATCCCAGGGCAATGAGGAATCACTCAGGAGACCCAGGGCAGTGCCATTTATCACCCAATCAGTGAGCTGTTCAGTGGTTTCGCAGCAGCAGTATTTTATTTATGACAACTGCTGGTGTTGGTCCTGCCTGTCCTTTTAAGCCCTGGGAACCAAGCCAGCACTAACTTAACTCTTTCTCCACTCTTAGGGCTTTTATCACAAGGATCCGAGCACTCTCAGGCTGGGAAAGGAGCCCTGGGCCACGTTGGAACCTGGCCTGCTGGGCTCAGCCCCTGGTGGGCACCTCCAGAGACCCCGAGAGGCAGAAGGCCCTTCACTCCACCAGAGGGATGGGGAGACAGGAGCTGGCAAGCAGCAGAATCTCTGTCCACTTTTCTTGGGGCATCCAGACACTATTCCCCGGGCCCACTGGCCCACTTGTCCCCCAGGCCTGGTTCATTCTCTTGGCAACGCCTGGGCTGTACCAGGCAGTGGCAGCCTTGGGTATCCCCTGGGGCCACCAGCCACACCAAGGTGTCCCTCTCCTGGGCCTCCTACCACCCAGGGGGGCTGTTGCTCACCCCACCCACCTGCTAGAGAGGGGGATCTTGGTTCTTGTGGGAAGTGCCAGGAGGGCCTGGAGGGAGGTACCAGTGGGTCCTGTGAATCTGGAGAGGCAGTGAACAAGGTCCCTGGTCCCAAGGCCTGCCCCCCAAGCCACCACACCAAGCTAAAGAAGACGTGGCTCACACGGCACTCGGAGCAGTTTGGGTGTCCAGGCGACTGTCCTGGGGATGAGAAGAGCTCAGCTGCCCGGCTCAGGGCCCTCAAGAGGGCAGGCAGCCCCCAGGTCCAGGGAGCAGCCAGTGGCCCTGCCCCCAAGCGCCCACCTGACCCTTTCCCAGGCACCACAGGGCAGGGGACTGGAGTTTGGCAGGAGGTGCTGGACACATCCATGGGGAGCAAGGCAGAGGCAGAGGCAGAGCAGCAGGAGGAACAGAAAGGTAAGGGGTGGTGGAGAGCTCCGTGGCCTCACTGGGGAGCAGGAGCAGGGCTGGGGCTCTGCGGGAGACAGGGTCCATAGGTGCTTTAAGACTGGATTACACCCCGCTATAAGGTTTCCTGCCTCCATCTCTGGGGCTCTCTGGGGCTCTCTGGGGCTTCTCAGCATCTACAGCCAGAGCCTTCCACCTTCCAGCCGATGTTTTCCATCTGCCCGTCTCCTGCCAAGCCATCCATGGTGTGTTGGTGGCAGCATGGGCTTTGCAGTCAAAGTGCCTCCTTCCTGACTTTGCTGATCAGTAGCTGTGTGACCTTGGGTGAATAACTTCACTTTTCTGGGCCTCAGTTGTATCATCTATAAAACAAGGATAAAGATGTGCCTACCTCATGAAGCCTGCTGCAAGGATTAAATACTATAATAATTCACATCAAGGGCATGCTAGAATTGGTGGCTCTTAGTAAACACTCAATAAATGTTCATTGCTATGATTATTTGTGCCACAAATCCTGCTTTGGCATCAGCTCTCCTGAAGGATCCATGTCCTGCCTGTTGGCCAGCTGGACCATGGAGGCTCAGTTTGGACTCTTCACTGTTAGGGCCTTGGGCACATCCTGGACTCTGCTGCTACATTGTGTCCTTCACAGAGGGTTCCGGTGCTGCTGGCCCAGCCTTGGTTCTTTAGGATCCCCTAATTTCTCGGCTTTCTGGACTACTTGGTGTGGATCAGGACTGTCTCCATGGCCTTGAACAAATCCTGTGCACCTGGCATGGGTCTGTCTGCACCCTCCCAGACCTCCGTCTGGCCTGGGAAGTCGTTGGCCCCCTCGCCTTCTTGAGTTACTGCACCTGTGGCCTGTGTTGAAACTCTCCAACCTTCTCACTTTCCGGCGCCTTCCATCCGTCTGTCCACATTGGGATTGTCTCCTCGTGTTGTCACGCAGCCAGTGGTATCACTTGTATCCAGACTCTTCACTGGACGGATCCCACACTTGCGTGAGGAACGTTGCTCCAGTTGCCCAAAGCCTTGGGCCCGACACCAGACACCTCTTCCCTCAGCTCCAGTCCGTGCCAGGGCATGACAGGCCAAGTCAGGAATAAGGATAGAGGAGGGCAGGCCACTGCCCAGCCTCGTGTGTGGACCTTTTGGCCGCCTGGCCCGCTCTTGCTGGTTCTGAATTAGACCGGTCAGGCCTGGGGCAAGGGACCGGACTGTGTGTGCGGATAGAGTGGGTGCTGAGATAGGGGCTGGGGTTGGCATGAGCCCCAGATCCCCAAACTCCTGACCAGCTGTATTGTCCCCTTAGGACTCCGAGATAGCAGGACCAGCCTCAAGGACCCCGAGCTTCAGGACGTATCTTGCTCGTCTCTGTCGGCAGGCATCGCTCAATGCCAAAGCTGTGCCCAGGCAGCTGGAGAGGTGGGCGGGCTGACCTGCCACTCCCAGCAAGCACCAAGGTGAGCCTTGCCCTGGCTGCCCCAGCATCCCCTCCTCTGGCCCGGGGCTCCCTCCCCATGGGCCTCTGTCTTGTCTGCAGATTGCCTCTGGGAGGGGAGCAGCAGCGGGAGGAAGACTCCCCGGGCAGCTCTGAGGAAGGAGGAGGGTCTGGCCCCGAGGCTGGACTCAGCATGGGCCTCGCCAAGCACCTGCTGAGTGGTTTAGGGGACCGACTGTGCCGTCTGTTGCGGAGGGAGCGGGAGGCCCTGGCCTGGGCACAGCGTGAAGGTAAGCTGGACCTCCCTCTCCGTCCCCCCACCGCCACCCCACGGTGGCTTCCCAGGCCTTCTGTGACCTCAGAAGAGCTCCTGCCTCATCTCTCCTCATTCCTGACTCGGTCTCTTAGTCAATGCTGAGTTTTCTGGCTTGGGTGGAGGATGCTGGGAAGTGTAAAACCTGGTCTAGTCCAATTCCCAGACAGCCTTAGGGCTTGTAGGGGAAAACAGGGCCAAGTACATGTGTCTGTAGAACCCTGGGAGGCAGGGAGGCTTACTGGGGCTGGTGAGGTTCATGGGCCCAGGAGGCTGGTAGGATTCAGGCTGATGTTAAAGACTGGAGGGCATGCAGTGGGGTCCTTGGCTCCAGGTTCTCCCTCTGGCCCACCTCACACAGCACCAGAGTGGTCTTTGTAAACACACAGCCCTGGGCCTGCCTGTCACTGGAAGGGGCGGGGTATAGAGATCACTTGTGGCTCCTCTTGCCCCAGAAAGGCCTGCATCCCACGTTCAGCCAGCTACTGTCTGCTCCTGTTGGCTCCTATTGTTCCCAGCCTGGATTCCCAGCAAGCACACCCATCCATCCTTCCCTTCCCGGATCACCCGAGCTTGTCCATCCCCTGGGGCCTTGGCACTGGCTTTCCCTCAGTCTGGAATACCCTGCTCCTCCCTTCCTACCTGGTGCATGAAAACTTACTCATACTTTGGGGCCCACTTGTGAAGCTGCCCCACCACCCCACCCTCCTGGTGCATAGTCACCATGTGTCAGTGGGTCCGTCTTGGCACCTGGAGTGTGAATGTTGGGAGTGCAGGGGCCCAGTCCTGAGCAGCTTGGAGTCCCAACCCAGGATGTGTCTGGGTACTTGCTGAACGTATGTGCTCCTTTTCCACCTATCAATCATGGCCTGATCTGAAATTTCACTCTTAAAAAAAAATCCACTCCTTTGGGTAAAGACAGATGTGGCCTCTTCCAAAGGAAATATAGTGTCTCCTGCAGGAGAGGCCACCTGAGCAGTGGCCATTGTCTTTCTGTTTCTGGTAGCAAGTAGGGTTCAGGAGGCAGGGAGTTGGATGAAGGAATGTGCTAGAAGTGGCTCGGATTATTAATTCAGGCCCAGTGGGGAAATCCTTGGGGCAGGCCTGGGAAGGTAAAGCCTTGGCTGTCCTGGGAGGGCTTTGCCTGAGGGGGTAGTTGTTCTCATCAGGGGCTGTGGAGTAGGTAGGGAGGGATCAAGGGGCCTGTCTTCCTCTTCCAGGTGGCTCTTGCTGGAAACTACTTCTTGCTTCTTCCTGCTCTGCCTGGAGGCTTCCCTTGTGAAGCTGAAGGGACAGTGCCTTCAGCTCTCTGACTCTGATCTCTCCTGTGCTCAGCAGGCCAGGGGCCAGCCATGACCGTGACGGAGGAAAGCCCAGGCATTCCGCGCTGCTGTAGCCGTTGCCACCATGGACTCTTCAACACCCACTGGAGATGCCCCCACTGCAGCCACCGGCTGTGTGTGGCCTGTGGTCGCATGTCCGGTGCTGGGAGGGCCCGGGACAAAGCAGGTAAGGAGGGACCAAGGGGCTGAGGGTGGGTGGGCGGGGAGGGAGGCCGCTGTGGGCCTGCTCTAGGGTGTGTGGCCATTTCCTGGCTGCCTCTCTCCAAAGAGCCTCCCCACCCTGCCCAGCCCGGGCCTTAGCCACTGCTGCTCACTGCCCCTTAGAGCAGAACTTTCCCTCTCCCCAGATCAAGGGCCACGCCTGTATCCTTGCCCACCCTTAAGAGAAGTCGGGTGCCTACTCTATGCCTCCCATTTTGCTCAGCTTGCATCTTTTTAAACCTGTTGTAACACTGTGAGGTGGGTATTATTGCCTCCATTTTCCAGATAAGAAAAGCTCAGAGAGGTTAAGTGACGTACCCAAGACCAAACAGCTAGTAAATGTTATGGCCAGAATTTAGATTTAGATCTTCTGACTACCCCTTTGTTTTCATGATTCTCAGTTTTCTTTTCCTTTGTTCAACCCAACCACCTGAGGTCTCCAAGTTTCTCAGTGTTCCAAGAGATATGGCTAAAAAAAGTTCCAGAGTCAGAAACATTCTGGAACATTCTCTCCCACATGACCACTTAGAGATTTTGTAAAGTATCTCAGCATATGAAAGCCTCTGCTTTCTGCAAGCAAAGAATCCTATGTCACTATGTGCCTAAGTTTCCCAGAAAGCAACAAGCTTTATGGCTTGTTGGGTCCCTGATTTAGTATCATGTCCTTGGCCTTCTTCCCTGACCTTAACCCATGGTTACCTTGCTTTCTGGACCTGCAGCTTCTCCCTTCCCACCCCACAGGCTCTCCGGAGCAGCCCACGGAGGAGTGTGCCCAGGAGGCTGGGCATGCTGCCTGTTCTCTGATGCTGACCCAGTTTGTCTCTAGCCAGGGTGAGCCATCATGGAGGGGTGGAGCGTGCAGTGGGTGGGTCCTGAGAGAGACCAGCTTCCTGTCTGGTTGTTCCTCACTCACCCTGGTGCCATGCCCTCCCTGTTGCTGAGACCAACCTCCTGGCATGTACTCCCCACCAAACTGCCCACTCTCTTCTCTACCCTCAGTGTTGACAGAACTGAGCACTGCCATGCACCAGGTCTGGGTCAAGTTTGACATCCGGGGGCACTGCCCCTGCCAGACTGATGCCCGGGTGTGGGCCACTGCAGATGGGGGCCAGCAGGTAAGAACCAGGACATGGCCCGGTTGACAAGGACTAACAGTAGGCCCCAGGGTTGGGTAGTATGCCTGCAAGTCACTGACCTTTGCAAGGGGTTTGGCCCTTCTCTTTTGATGGGGATCAGAGGGACACGGAAGCCAGTGGAATCGGGCTACTTCCCCACTACTTCCCCGGGGATTAGCATCCTAGCAGTGAGCTCCAGCATCTGGTACCTTACCTCTATACCCACCTCACTTTCTGCCTGCATTGAGTCCTGTCCATTTCATGCTTCTTTTAGTTCAGTTTCCTCACACCAAGCACAGCAGGTGCTCGACATTCATGTTGCAAAGTTTTTATGAAGTTCATCTTTTTATGATAAAAGTTATCCATTCAAGAAATAGTTCTCTAAGCACATTTTGTATATCAGACCCTTGGCCACATACCCCTTGTGGAAACTTTGGAAAGTACAAAGCATGAGGAAGAAAACAATAATGACCTTGGATGCCACCATAAATATTTTGACATATTTCTTTTGTCAATATGTTTATTTGCATTTATTTTAGTATACTTCAGGTCATACTGTATGGAGAAGTCCATGAGTAGCTTTTTCTCTCCTTACATTATGTCCTACTTTACTCCTGTAAACACAATTTTAGGACTTACAAGAGTCCATCATTAATTCTTGTGGGTTGAGTTGAATTATAGCTGCTATTGTAAAAATCTCTGGTTGGATTGGGGGTTTAACAGAAAGAGACGACAGAGAAAATTCCCTCAACTCCGCGACCTTCCTGCAATGGGGATCCCAACAGGACCAAGGACATCAAAGAAGGTGAGAGGATCCCCACTCCCCTTGGACAGAGTGATGCAGTGAGGCAGCAGGCAGCAGAAATGACCAGGAACAATCTGCAATTGTTTTAGAAAACAGCCACCAGTACTGGGCATAGTAGCACACACCTGTAATCCCAGCACATGGGGAGGCTGAGTCAGGAGGATCACAACTGTGAGGTCAGTCCAGCAACTTAGTGAGGCCCTGCCTGTCTCAAAATAAAAAAATAAAAAGGGCGGGATATAGCTCAGTGGTAAAGCACCCCTGGTTCAATTCCAGTATACACCCCCAAAAAACAAGAAAGAAAGAATACAGCCTCCCCCCACACTCCTATCCCCAGTAATCTCCATCATTCCCCTCAAGACAGGTTTCCCAGATTCCTCTCCAGTCAGACTCCCATTCGAGGCCCCCCTTTCAAGAGGCTCTGGAGTTGTGTTGTGGGGGGCGGGTAGTGGTAGGAGGTACCAGCAGAGATGGGGGATGCTGGTGATGAGAGCAGACATGAGCAGGAGCCACCCTTTTTTTTTTTTTTTTTTGGTACTGGGGATTGAACTCAGGGGTACTTGGCCGCTGAGCCCCATCCCCAGCCCTATTTTGTGTTTTATGTAGAGACAGGGTCTCACTGAGTTGCTTAGCGCCTCACAGTTGCTGAGGCTGGCTTTGAACTTGCGATTCTCCTGTCTCAGCCTCCCTAAGTGCTGGGATTACAGATGTGCACCACCATGCCTGGCTAGGAGCTGCCTTTTGAGGGAAAGGTTAAGGGCAAAAGGGAAGCCCCTTACTATTTTCTTCCCCAACAGAGACCCCAGACTCCACTGAGACTCCAACAGAGGACCGTGCCGGCCGAGGGCCCCTGCCCTGTCCCTCTCTCTGTGAACTGCTGGCCTCAACTGCTGTTAAACTCTGCCTGGGGCACGAGCGGATCCACATGGCCTTTGCCCCTGTTACTCCCGCCCTGCCCAGTGTGAGCCAGGGCATGGAGGGAGGACCGGGAGCCTGAGGACCAGAGACTAGCCACACTCCCTGTGGGGCCAGACAGGTCCTGAGCCCTCCTGCCCCCCACTTCCCTCCCTGCTCACAGGATGACCGCATCACCAACATCCTGGACAGCATCATCGCACAGGTAGTGGAACGGAAGATCCAGGAGAAAGCCCTGGGGCCGGGCCTTCGAGCAGGGCCTGGCCTGCCCCTCTCTCCAGTGAGGCCCCGGTTGCAGCCCCCAGGGGCCTTGCTGTGGCTGCAGGAGCCCAGGCCTCGGCGAGGTTTCCACCTCTTCCAGGAGCACTGGAGGCAGGGCCAGGTGAGCGTCTGCCTGGTGCCTCCCAGCACTCAGCCTCGCCCACCTGCAGGGCCTCCATTGCTCTCCAGGCGGTGGGCTTCCTCTCATCCTCCCCACGTCCTGTCTTCCTTCCTTCCCCTCCACAGCCTGTGTTGGTGTCAGGAATTCAAAGGACACTTCAAGGCAACCTGTGGGGGATGGGAGCTCTGGGAGCACTTGGAGGCCAGGTGCAGGTGCTGACCCCCCGTGGCCCCCCCAAGCCCACAAGCCTGGACAGCACAGCCTTCTGGGAGGGATTTTCTCAGCCCGAGAGTAAGTATTCCTGATGTAGGGTGGCCGGGAGCAGGGCCCGGAGCAGGGACTGCACTCATGTGTTGCTGCCCCTGGGACAGGGACCTGTGGGGCCAGCTCCTCCTAGGCCAATGGCATTCTGTCTTCTCCCCTAGTGCGCCCAAAGTCAGACGAGGGCTCTGTCCTCCTGCTGCACCGAGCTCTGGGAGATGAGGACATCAGCAGGTGTGCAGGATACCAAGGGCCAGCCCTGTCTTCTCTGTCACCTTCCTGTCCCTTGTCCACCCATCCCTCCTTCAACACCCCCACCACTTCTGTGACTCTCAGTGTTCCCAGTTTGCCCTCTGGGAGTCACCTCAGTGTGATGGGGGGAATGTCTGGTGGGGCCTCTGGCATTTGGGTTGGACCTGCTGAGCAGGAAGCCCACTGCCCACAGGGTGGAGAACCTGGCCTCCAGCCTGCCCCTCCCTGAGTACTGTGCCCACCGCGGGAAACTCAACCTGGCTTCCTACCTCCCACCCGGCCTTGCCCTGCATCTGCTGGAGCCCCAGCTCTGGGCGGCTCATGGTGAGTGCAATACCCTGCCACTCCTGGCTACTCCCTACCTTCACCTTGTATCTGTCATCTTGGGTACACTGGTGTCTGTGCCAAGGTCCTGGGGCCCATAGTGCTTCTTTATATATATATATATTTTAGTTGTAGATGGACACACTGTCTTTATTTTATTGCTTTGTATGTGGTGCTGAGGATCGAACCCAGGGCCTCACGCATGCGAGGCAAGCGCTCTACCGCTGAGCTACAACCCCAGCCCCATAGTGCTTCTTTTATTCTGTTCCAAACCATCTATTCTCCATCATCATGCAGGCGTGAGCTCACACCGTGGACACTTGGGGACCAAGAACCTCTGTGTGGAGGTGGCTGACCTGGTCAGCATCCTGGTTCATGCAGAGGCACCACTGCCTTCTTGGCACCGGGCACAGAAAGGTGGGTCTGCCAGGTGCCATGGCACATGCTGTAATCCCAATTACTTGGGAGGCTGAGGCAGGAGGATCACAACTTAGTAAGACCGAGTCTCAAAATAAAATAAATAGTGCTTGGGGGTGTATAGCTCAGTGGCACTTGCCTATTATGTATGAGGCCCTGGTTTCAATTGCCAGCGCCATTCAAAAAAAGAAAGAAAGAAAGCAGGGAGGAAGAGCGAGAGAGAGCGAGAGAGAGCGAGAGAGAGCGAGAGAGAGAGAGAGAGAGAGAGAGAGGGAGAGGGAGAGAGAGAGGGAGAGAGAGGGAGAGAGAAAGAAAGAAAGCCAGCCAGTGGCAAGTGCCGTCTTCCTGTGCTCTGGGCCCACCTGAGCCATCCTTCTCCTGCAGACTTCCTTTCAGGCTTAGACGGGGAGGGGCTGTGGTCTCCTGGCAGCCAGGCCAGCACCGTGTGGCACGTGTTCCGAGCACAGGACGCCCAACGCATCCGCCGCTTTCTCCAGATGGTGAGCAGGGCACCTAGAAACCTCCCCTCACCCCTGGCCAGCCCTGGGACCTTGTCTTGTGTACCTGAGTGCCTGTCTCATGCTCTTGCTCCCCACCCCGGCCCCTCGGGTGAACGGAACTTCCCCAACTCATTCAGACAGGTACAGAGAAGTCAGACTGGGACCTCCATTCTGTGGAGAGGATCCAAAGGAGAAAGAGGGTGTGGTGGGGGTGGAGGGGTGGGGACTTGATGATGTAGGTTGGGCATTGTGCTAAGGGCCTTGGGTATCTTAATGTCCCCCATTACTCTCCCTCTCATTTGACTCATTTGGTAGATGGGAAAATGGAGGCTCACAGCAGAGCTGAGCTCAGAGCTTCAGTCTACTCCGACCCAGTCACTACTCTGTGCTCCTCCTGGGCCAGGCAGCCTCCCCTTCCCCTGGCTCTGGAGCACTGAGACTGGCAGAAGGCTGAGGGGAGTCCTGCTGCTCCCCTTTCATGGCTCCACCCCATGAGGAGAGACTGCCCAAAGGAGGTACTAGCTGGATAGAGAGCTGAGAGAGGTAGACCAGGTAGAGGACCAACCAGGACAGGGGCCTCATGGCTGCAGAGTCCAGCTAGGACCCAGTTATCCTGGAGAAAAGACTCCCACAAAGCATCATTCCTCTAAGGCACACACAGAGACATGCAGAGGCCAAGGTGGTGTCCTCCACCACCTCCTGCACACCTCTACAGAGGCACACACAGATGCTGGGACACCCAGAAGGGAGCAGACAGGCACACCGTCATAAACAAATGGTCTGGTCAGGGTGTGGCTGGCTGTGGGCAGTCCCATATGGCCCAACACGATGATTCATGGGAGAGGTCTAGGGGGGTGCGTTCTCACTGGGTGGCCTGGGAACACACTGCTCTGGCCCCAGGATGGACTTGAATCTCTGGGCAAAGGAATCTTGGCACCCGGCTGGCACTTCCCTAGGGTCTAGTCTGGTTCACCAGCTTTCCCCTTCCCCCTCTGCTCTAAGCCCAGGGACAATGGCTGAGGTCCTAGCTGAAGGGGGTGGATCTAGCTGGTGGCCAGTTGGAGCATGATGCTGGCGTTCACCTCAGCAGGTGTTCCCTGGGCACCTCCTCCTGTGGCCTCCACGAGTCCCTGCCTGCCCAAGGAGTTCTGGTTGGGTTGGTGTTGGCCCCCATAGCAGTTCTTGCCGCAGAGGCCCTGGTCTGAACAAGCAAGCCTGTCCAACCCACTGGGAATCAGAACCTCTGTGTGGCCTTGCCCTTCTGGATCCAGGATCTTAGAATGCGTTGGGTGTTTTGGACTGTCTCTCCAGGAGCAACAGCTACCTGTTCACCCACAACTTAGCAGCCACAGCAGGCTAGTCACAGATGCGATGTTAAGAACTCCTGGTGTAGACGGTTTATGAATGGAGATTATGCAGGACATCTTGCTGGGTTTTGGAGAAAGACACACCATTAAGAGAGCAGCAGGTG
>PVHX01006406.1:53970-101247 GCA_004024805.1 Geosciurus inauris
ATATATATATATATATATATATATATATATATATATATATATATATATATATATATATATATATATATATATATATATATATATATACATACATATATACACACACACACACACACTTTTTTCTTTTCAAATAAAAGAACCTTAGGGGAAAACCAAAGGAACAAAAAAAGTATTGCGTGCTAATCACCACATCTAAGGATTCTGAGCAGTGGGAACACTTGAACGGGCTTTTCTTTGGGGAAATATACACTGGTCCTTCCCAGCCCCTGCCTTCTCTCTCAGCCACCATCTGGTCTCTGGCCTCTGGAGAATGGCCAAAATCCTCAGCCCCTCTGAGGACACATCTTCTGAATGATGAACCAAACCCTTTTTGGTTCACTCTCTGAGTGTCTGAGACCACCCCCCTCCCCTGCCACCCACTATTGAGCCTGGTAGTTTTCAACACTGGGAGCACATGAGAGTGACTGAACTGCAGGGGGTGGAGGGAGGGGGACAGGCGGGCTGGGTACTGGCATTTTAAAAAGGGGCCAGGTGTGGTGGCACATGCCCATAATCCCAGCAATTGGGGAGACTAAAGCAGGAGGATCCAAGTTCAAGGCCAGCCTTAGCAACTTAATGAAATCCTGTCTCAAATTAAAAAAAAAAAAAAAAAAAAAGGGTTGGGGATATAGCTCAGGAGTTTAAAAGGGAAAAAAAAAAAAAGCCATTTTAGGTGATTCTAATAAGCACCTAGTTGAGAGCCTCGGGAGGAAGGGCCCTTCTCTAAGCTCTCTGCCTGCCTGACTCTGGAGTGCTCTTAGTGACCTCTCAGAGGAGCCCCCTCCCCTCTTGACACACCTGAGGACAAGTGTGTTAAAATCAGGCCCGCTCTTCACAAACCAAAGTTAACATCCCATGCAACAAACCCAGGAAAAGGAGACTTGCATGCAGACACTCCCACATGGCCTGTCCCCTCCTGATTGCTCCCAGGTTGGCAGGCTGTTGTAGGTGAGCTGAGTAGAAACAGTGTCGTGTTGCTCAGCCAAGAGACTGGTTCCTGGCAGGTGTGGATTGGATATTGGATTTGCACTGCCAGAGCCTGTCTCCATTTACCACCCACCTATGCTCCAGTGCCGGAAAAGGAATTGAACTTATCTTCCTAGGGGTGGAAGATAGGCCCAAATTAGCAGAGAAGCTCTGGGTAGGGGATGAGAAAGCTGAAGAACAACAGAGCCATCGTGTCCACGCAGTCACACCGTTTATTGCTGTGCTATCTGGGGAAGACACCGTGCAAATGCCAAAGTGCATTGATGAGAGGCCTGTGACTCTCAGACCCTCCGACATTTTAAGAATCTGAGTCCAGACCCAATCCAGCCACTGCTCTCCTGTGCCACCCCAACACCCTGGGGGCACACGCGCACGTGCATGGCATTCTTCTGAGCAGCAACAGAGTCCTCCCCCGCTGGGAGGAATGCGGGAGAGGTAGAGGTCATTGAGTTCCCTCCTCTTTCATGTCACCTCTTGGCAACCTGTGCCAGGCTTCTAGAAGCGGCATGGGCAGGAAAAGGAAGCGAAAGGGGCTCTGGCTTGCTCCTCCTTGCCCAGGAGCGAAGCCAGCAACTGCAGTCCCGCTGTGAGGTAATGCCTGGCTACGCCCCGTGTTCCTGCAGGTCGAGACACATTCAGGCCGGGTGGGGTGGCAGCCCCAGCCGCGGAGTGCACACAGGGAGAACAACACCAAAACTGGCTGCCTGTGCCTCGGTCCCTCCCCATCAGGCGTCGGGGGTCTGGAGGCAGGGGTGTTCTGCCCATTTGTACCCTGAGCTCCTGTGCTCCGGCTCTTCCACTGGGAGCACAGAGCAAGGGGGGGATTTGGGAGTGCAAGGATGGCCTCCCCTGGTCACTGACCTCTCTGCCCAGGTGTTGTGGACCTGCTGAGACGGGTTCAGAAGGCGCCAGGGAGGAAGCAGCTGGAGCCATGGACTGGCACCTGCCTCCCCAGCTCCAAGGCGCCCACCTGTCCTGGCCGCCACGGCTGTGGGGTTCTCATTAGAGGCTGCCCCCGCCTGGGTGCGGAACATGCTTTGGGCATGTGCCATGAGGCAGTTGGGAATTTTGCAATAGTCTCCAGGAGGGCAGGGCATAAAGAGGGGCATCCCCCACAGTCCCCTTCTCTGCCCCTTCACAGCTCAAGCCAAGAAGGCAGGAAAAAAAAACTGTCAAAATTCAGCAACTTCCGTGGTGCCTCATGACAGGGCTTCTGGTCCCCATCTCTCTGGCTTGGGTTCCTGGCCAGCCTTGGAGCCAGGAGCTCAGTCCCCAATTCCCCTGGAGTTGTCTGTCACAGGTCATGGCTCTGGCCACACAGGGCCAGCACTGAGGGGATGGTCACACAACACAGAAGGGTCAGGGCCCAGGTGCTCACTAGCCACCACTCAGATACTCCGAGAAAGCCCAAGGACCCTTACTGCCTGGGAAGCCATCTCTTTTGATCCTTGGCACCTCAGAAGCCCACTCCCTGAAACCCAGGCCTGTGTGATTAACAGGTCAAGGCCTCCTGGAGTTGGCCTGGGAGCTGAGGCCCCCAACCCAGAGGACAGCAGTGGCAGCAGGACCAGGCAGGAGGCAGCTTTTCAGCAGAGGTGCGGACAGTCTCCTCACCTGCCTGTCATGCTCCTGGCTCAGACCTGCCCTTCCGGGGGTGGGGAGAGATTCAGCTGAGGACCATGTGGGGGAAACTTGACGAAAGCAATGGCAGCCAGCTCCTTGCAGAATTCCTCAAGTACAACCACACCCTGAAGGAGGGTCTGATGGTCCAGCCTGAGAGGAGACAGCACAGGATGTGGCTGAGTGGTAGAGGCCTGTGCCCACCATGACAGCCTTCATGTCAAGGCTTGACCCAGTGGCCAGACACCCTCTCGACCTGAGGAACCGTCCACTTTCCCACTGGAAGCACCCACTACCCTCGGATACTTACTGCTCCCCAGGGACCTGGCCCATCAGTTGCTTGCGTACCAGGAGCAATTTGCCTGGGAACTGGGGTACCCTCTGAATTCTTTGCATCAAGTCTCCGATCACCTAGAATGGGAACCAGAGAGGACTGAGATGGGGACCAGCTGCATTTCTGCAGGCTCCCCTGGCTCTGCTGTGCTGTGGGGGTGGGATGGGGGACCTATGCTTTCCCTGGCTCTGGCAAGGGTGTCCAGCCCCCAGGTCCCTGCTCTGATCCCTTCCTTCCTGTTCCCCAGCATTCTTACCCTAACAAGCACAGAGAACAGGCTCCGGCAGCCAGGGGCCAGGTTGATGTAGGGATCCAGGAGGTACTCGTGGATATGGGGGTGGGGGAAGAGGGCGAGCCGGGACAGGACTGAGGTCACTTGCAGGTTCAGGCTGTATGGCTGTAGGGAATGAGATGGACAATACTGAGGATTGGCAGGGGTGGTGAGCATTTTTGCACTCCCCCAGCAAGGCGCCTGGCTGGTGTGAACATGTGCGGGGGTGGGAGACTCACGTGATGTGTGTGTGTCATGGATTCCCTGGGGCTGAGGGCCAAAGCATGTTAGGGCGTGTGAAGCAGAAGCGAGATGGGGCTGCCCGCCTGGGGAAAGCCGAGGGGCCATGGAGATGAAGAGCCAGAAAGGGGGGTTGAGCCCTGTGGCTAGCCTCTGCTCTCCTGAAGGACTCAGAGGCCCAGCCTGGAGTTCTTCTGGGGCCCAGTTCTACTGGCTACCTGATCCAAAATCCGGGCCATGCGGTCAAACAGCACTTGGAGAAAGTGACCCTCAAAGAAAGGCCGTTCAGGCTCATGGAGGTCCAAGGGTGTAGGACCCAGGGGCCAGCCCCAGGGGGCAACGCGGGAGCTACACTCCTGGAACTGAAGCAGAAAGGGGGAGAGTTAGGGGACAGTTGAGGAAGCAGGCCCAGAAGGGCCCAGCAGAGGGATCCTATGCAGGAGGGATGGTCCCAGGGCGGGAAATCAAAGGAGTTTTTCAACCCAAGGCCTTGGAAGGACAAGAGGGGCCTGCAGAGTTGCCACTCACCAATCCATAGGCGTCGTGGACATATGTGTCATAGCCAGTCTCCTCCAGGAAAGCTGAGGTCTTGGCCTCCTCAGGGACCAGGCAGAGGAAACTGAGAGATAGAGCCTAGGTGTGGAGGCGCTTCCCTGGGCTCCCCTGCTCACTGGACCCCAAAGGCAGAACACAAGTCAAGCGGCTCCAATTGCCTAACCTGCTCCCCACCTGTTGACGATCTCGGTGACTGCTGTCTTGCCATGGGCACTCGTGGGAGGAGCTGCACGAGGCTTTGCAGAGGGCGAAAAGCCACAGTCGAGGAAGCTGTCATCGGTGAAGTAGGGGTCCTCCTCCAGGTCTCTGAAGCCAGAGCAGACCGGCATGCACCAATGAATGGATGCTCACGGGTGTGCTGAGGGCTGGGCTGGGTCCTGGGCAGCCCCAGGCCTCCCAGTTGTACTTACAGGGTGTCCTCATAACTTTCAGGCTCCGGTGAGCCCTGGGCCACATACAGACGGCCCTCGAGGTTGCACAAGACCAGGTCACGAATGACCTGCTCGTGGGGCTTCTGGAGCAGCTCCTCAAACAGCCTCAGTGTGGCGATGCTGATCTGGAGCAAGAGGGGTCGGCAGGGTAACCCCTACCTCAGTGCCTGGGAACTGCTGGCCCAGATAAAAAAGTCCTCTAAGGTAGGGGTCACTATGGTGACAGGTTTAGTGGAGGGTGGCCCAGGAATCAGGAAAGCTGGGTGGTCCTCATTATGTTATCTGGGGGTGGGGGGCACTGGAAATCGATCCCAGGGCCTCAAACACATCAGGCAGGAGATCTACCACTGAGCTACATCCCTAGGCGTTACTTATTTGATGTGCTATCAGAGGCAAGGCCATTGCCTCAATTTCCCCGTCTAAAAAATGGGACTATCAGCCTTCCCCATATCCCAGAGGGCTTGAGCCTCCAACAAGCCAAGTAAATGGGAAAACTATGATAACACGCAGCACCACAAAGAGTGTATCGTCACAGAAAATTACTGGGTAACAAAACAGCTCAGCTGCCGATTAATCACCTGGTCATTGCTTTGAGGGGCTCAAGGCCTCAGAGGCAGAATCTCCCGGGCAAGCTAACAAAGATGGGAAGAAGACCCCTCGGCAAGGTGGGGTGAGCAGAGGCAATGTCCCTCCTGTCTTACCTCGTCCGAGAGGTGGTCACAGTGTCTGATGAGCTGTGAACACAGGGTGCGGGCATTGTCCTCCACGGCTGCAGGCTGCTGGTCAGTGCCCAGGAGGAAGGACACAGCTTCCTGCAGCAGCGCAGGGGAGCGGAGCTGGCGTAGCATGGCCGTCAGCAGGGCAGTGGAGGTCAGGATGCTCTGCTCAGACCTACAGGAAGAGGGCACCTTAGCCAGGCGGGGCGTCTGAGCTGGGCAGAGAGAGCACAGGAGCAGGGGCTGAGCGGGAGCAGTGCAGCAGAACCCTTTGCTGCTCTCCTTACTTCTCTGGCTAGTATGTCCTGGGTTATGACCCTGTCCCTACTGAGGTCATGTAGTTGGAGTGGGAGGCTGTCGTTCAGCCCATGCAGCTCAGAGTGATGTGCTGTCAGGGGCAGGCCTGTCAAACGTTAACCAGTGAAGTACACAGATGCAACTCTAGCCAAGGAGGTACCTGGTCTTAAAGGGACAGGAAGGGGCTCGGTGTGGTAGGCATGATGCAGACTAGGCCCAAGGCCCAAGAAACTGGACAGATACTTACACATGCAGGAGCTGAGGCTGCAGAGTCTCCACAAACAGCTTCTCAGCCACAGCCTTTGCCAAGGTATCCGCAACCACCTGAGTGCCAAAGAGTGTGTCTCCACCATGTTCATACCCATCACAATTTCCCCGGGAATCACTGTCTTCACAGTGCCCGCATGCCAGACAGAGGGGCCTGGCTAACAGGGACTCTGTTGGCTCCTGGCACCAGACAACCAAGCCTCTGCTCCGCTTGTCCTCAAAATGGGATGGTAAGGGAAGCCGTGAGAGCGCCCCAGCTGTGCCTGCCCCTGCTCACCGCATGTGCCTCTGTGATAAGGTGGTCGCAGTAATCAAACCAGCCCAGGAAGGCAGCCAGGGCCTCCTTGCCAGGGAAGGATGCCTCATCGGATGGGGCACTAGGTAACCTAGGGGAGAGGGAGGTGGGAAGTCTGGAGGGCGAGAGAGAAGCTTCAAGGTCTTCCCCAAGGACATCTGGGAGTTGGCCCTTTCCTCCTCCTCTGGAGCCTCTATGGCTGGGGCCAGTTCTACTGCAGGCTTTGTGATCAGAGACTGCAGAAGTAAAGCTTCCAGAGGGTGACAAGGCCCTTGGAGATTCTCTGTAACCTCGAGAAGAAGGTGGCCAACAGGGGTCTCCATCCCATGTGGAAAACCAGAGAAATCAGCTACCCGCCTTCCCTGGCCAAGGACCTACCTCCAGCTGATGCCCTCTAAAGCCGCGATGTCCGCGGGGTCAAGGAAGGCAGGCAGGGATTGGTACAGCTGGCAAAGATGCTCTGCCGTCGCCACGCAGCAGGAGCTGCTCTGCGCCAGGTAGGTGGCAGCCGCTGGGGAGGCCACACTTACCAGGAGCAGCAGGTTCTCCTGGGCCTTCAGGGCCACTCGACTCTTCTAAGGGGATGGGGACATGCATTAGGGACATGCATCTGAACCCCCAGTCACCTCCCAGCCACTCGCCCCACCCTTCCCTGTTTCCACCCTATCATCTCTGTGGATAGCACCTTGCTCTTGCACAGTCCAAGCAGGGAGGTGATCAGGGTGCTCTCCCCAGTCCCACTATCTGGCCCCTCAGTCTCAGCAGGCAAGTGGCTGTTCAAGGCCTGGGCCTCACAATGCTCCCCATCCAGCTGGGAACCCTTGTCAGGAACACCACCGTGGAAATGTTCCTTGTCCGTGTGGCAGGCTGAGTCTTTGGGTAGGGTGGTAGACTCTCTGGATGCCTTCTTCCTACCAATAATCTTTTTACCCTGCAAAGAAGGGGGGATGCCAGGTCACAGTGGAGACCATTCCGCTGGGACTTTCCTTAAGAATGCAGGGACAAGCTGGGCGTGGTGGTGCATGCCTGTAATCCCAGCCCTTTGAGAGGCTGAGACAGGAGAATCGCAAGTTCAAAGCCAGCCTCAGCAACGGCGAGGTGCTAAGCAACTCAGTGAGACCCTGTCTCTACATAAAACACAAAATAGGGCTGGGGATGTGGCTCAGTGGTTGAGTGTCCCTGAGTTCAATCCCTGGTACCAAAAAAAGAATGCAGGGACAAGGCCTCAGCCTGGAGCCGCAGAGAAGCTGCCTGTGACCTCTCCTGCTTGCTCAAAGGGCTGAGGGGCTTACACCTGGGGTTCCAGGTCTTTTTCCCATTCTCTGCAGAAATGCTTACTTCCAGGATATAGGTGAGCAGCTCTGGATCCTGCTGGATCTTGGAGCAGAGGACGCTGGTAAACTGTACCTCCTCCTTCTCTGTGAGGGATCCAGGGACTGTTCCACCAAGTCGGAGAAGTTTCTGGAAGGGTAACAGGGCAGAAACAGAGGGGGTAGGGTAGTGGGGAAGGAGGGCCTCCTCCCCAGACACCCCTTGGCTTCCTGGCCCCTCACCTGCACAGGCCTGTGGACACTGAGGTAATGTAGCAGGGGGTGTTGCACCTGGGCCAGAACTTTGCTGAAGAACTGGAACACCTGCTGCCGCATGCCTGGTGGGTACTGGGGTCAGGAACAGAGCACCCTGTCAGAGGCGAGGCCACAGCCACCTGGCCAGAACACTCTGCCCCAGAAAACCACAGGACTGCACTCCTCCTCACAGCTCAGAGTCTGCCTTCTCACGAAGCCTCCTTCCCTTGCCATGACGTTTCAAACTGGCCTGCCTTGTGCTCCCAATCCCCTTTCCTGCCTTAGTTTCCTCCATAACTGAGTCATTATCAAACATACTACAGCTGGCCCTCCACACGCGCAGGTAGGTTCAACCAACCTTAGACCAAAACTATTAAAAAGCAAAACTCCCACACTGCATCTGTACTGAATATGGACAGACATTTTTCTTGTCATTATTCCCTAGTCAATGCATCAGAACAACTATTTTCATAGCACTTATTTTTGATTTTGGTACCAGGGATTGAACCCAGGAGAGCTTTACCACCGAGCCACATCCCCAGCCCTTTTAATTTATTTTTGAGACAGGTCTTGCTAAGTTACTTAGGGTCTTGCTAAGTTGCTGAACCTGACCTTGACCTTGCAATCCTCCTGCCTCAGCCTCTTGAGGTTGAGTCACTGGGATTGCAGACGTGTGCCACTGCACCCAGCTAGCACTTAAATTTGTATTAGGCATTGTAAGTAATCTAAAAACTTTTTTCCCAGTATTGGTGATTGAACCCAGGGGTGCTCTACCACTGAGCTACAGCCCCAGCCATTTTTTTTTTTTTTTTGGAGACAGGGTCTTGCTAAGTTGTCCAGACTGGCCTCGAACCTCAAACTTGTGGTCCTCCTGCCTCAGCCTCCTGAGTCGCTGGGATCACACGTGTATACCAACCAAACCTGGCTAGATATGATTTAAAGGTACAGGAGAATGCGTATAGGTTATATGTAAACATGGTCCTCCCTCAGTGTATCTATGGGGCATTGGGTCCAGGACCCCATTTTAAAATAAGGGACTCGAGCATCCATGGATTTTGGTATTTAAGGGGAGAGACAATGGGGTCCTGGAACCAGTCCCCCATGGATAATAAGGGCCAACGGTACACAGTTATCCTGCCCCTTACCCATGAGTATTCCTATCTCTTCCCATCGCTGCTGTATTCCCAGTGTCTGGAACACAGCCTGGCACAGAGAAGGTGTTCAGCATATCTTTGCTGAATGAGCATAAAAAGAACAGGAGTCCCTGGGAGGAGGTGGGATGTCCCAAGTGAGACAGCCATAGTACCCTTTCCTTTGGTTCACCCACCCTTAGTGTGAATACTGGGAGCGACAGGGTAGAAAAGCCTGGAATCCAGGGACTAGCTAGGGTGGAGGATTCTGGAGGCTCCCTGGTCGTACCCACCTCAGCCTTGCCCAGTGTGCACAGGGTCTCCAGGATCCTGTGCTGCAGCAGGTATTCCAAGCAGGGACCTGCCTCGCCAGCTGCTACCTGCTGCCGCTCCTCATACACCAGGATGTCCAGCATCTGCCTCAACCGCCAGGGAATATCTGTCTTCTTGACTGGGGTGTTTTCATCTAATTGAGATTCAGGAAGCAAGGGTGAATGAGATGAAAATGGACATTTGGCTTAAAAGCTGCACCCTCTCCTGCAGAGCCCGGAAGGGGTAGGTCACATCTGGGAGATGAGGGAAGGGATTGAGGACAACTAGGAAATGGAAGTTTACAGTTCATATATTTTAAAAGTCCTTTTGGATGAGGCCCAAGACATGGCCCCAGCACTTTATCAAGCAAATTCCAAGACAAGGACACATTGTAGACCCACAGAAAGACACTTTGGGAGCTGCCTGCCTATCTGCTCTGGGCCTGAGTGAGCAGCTGAGGACTTAGGGGTCTATCACATATAAGGCTATTTCTAGCAGCTTCCTGAGTGACAACCCCCTGGAGCCTGCTTATGCCCCTTTTCTAACCATAAAGGGCAGTACCATTTTTTTACAAAGCAGAAAACAGTCTGCATACTGCCCTACCTGCTCCGCCATCATGGAGTAGCTGGTTGGTGTCAGCCTCACAGGGTGCTGGGTTTTTATTTTTTAGTACTGGGGACTGAACTCAGGGATACTCACCACTGAGCCACATCCCCAGCCCTATTTTGTATTTTATGTAGAGACAGGGTCTCACTGAGTTGCTTAGTGCCGTTGCTGAGGCTGGCTTTGAACTTGCAATTCTCCTGTCTCAGCCTCCCAAAGTGCTGAGATTACAGGCGTGCGCCACCGTGCCCGGCTGTGCTGGGATTTTTAGAGAAAGTTTTGGGACTGGCCTTGGAGCACCCCCTAGCTTTCCTTTAAGGCATAGGCTCTTCAGCAAGGCAGCCTGCTTCATCCTCTCAGGATGCCTCAGGTCTAGAAAACATTTTGGAAACTAAAGAATTGGATGTAGGTCTGTTAAGAGAGCTGTAGTCTAAAGGGGTGGTTCCCAATGGGGTGCGTGTATGGGGTCAATGTCTGAAGACAATTATGGCCGTCACGATGGGGGGGAGGTGATGCAGAATTGCTCCAGAATTGCTGCTCAACAGACAAAACTTCCTAGGACATTCCCCCTCAACAAGAACAATCCAGTCCAAATGTCAACTGTGCTGAGATTGAGAAACCTGGTCTAACAGAACTCTCAGAGGGTCCCAAGAGTGCCCAAAGGCCACTTGGTAATTTCTTGGGCTGGTTCAGGCTGGAAAGAAAGCTTTAGGAATGGTGTAGCCTGGAATCACACAGTCTGAATGCTGGGAGGTGGAAAGATAAGGACGAAGGATCTGGTTACCTGGCAACCATTCTGCATCCACCAATACAGGCATGTTGACTACAAAGCAACCAATCAGATTCTGCCCCTCGATAAGTGATCTTAGGGGCCAAATAACCCAATGCTTTGGCCCTTTAAGATGTCAGCTTAAAGAGAAGGACCCAAGCATATGCCAGACCTCGGTTTTTGTTCTCTTCCTGTCCCAGATCTTTATAAGGGAAATGTCCCTATGTTGGCTCAGGGAAAAGGGGAATGTGTTCCATTTCTATTCACCAGTAACCCTAGGCACAGCATTTCGGGAATAAAGGCCTGGAGGTTCCACCTAGCAGGAAGCTGGGGCAAGTAAAGCCACCTTCACCTTTCAGTCAGGCCAACAAGAACCCAACCTCCATGCCCCTACTCATCCTTTATACAGATCCTCCCCTAAAAGGTCAGGATATGGTCTGCAACTAAAGCCACAAAGACCAGGTAACCAGGGCTCTATATCTTCCTCCTGTCTGCTCCCTGTCTCCACTGGCTTGTCCCCAACTCTGGGCAGTGGATGTCACCTACACTATGACCCTCTGACCAAATCTTCCTCCTGGCTTCCTCCAGGAGTCCCCAGGCTGGGAAGAAGCAGGCCCCACCTGTGCTCTCGATGTAGTAGTGTGTGATGCCCTTCCAGTGCTCCACGAAGGCCTGCAGCAGGTCAATGCTGGGTTCTCGCTGCAGAGAGAGCAGAGCCACAACCTTGGTGGGGGATCTAATGACCATGAGCCCGCTGTCACTGGCACTCCCAGGAACAAAACACCCCACACTCCTGTGACGTATCCAGTTAGGTGGGCATGATGCCCTGGAGGAGGTACTCCACTCTCAGCCTTTCAAAGAGAAGAGGAACATCTCTCCAGGACACACAAGCACCATCTCCACCTCTTTTTTTTTTTTTTAATTTTTCTTTTCTAGTTGTAGATGGACACAATGTCTTTATTTTATTGCTTTTGTATGTGGTGCTGAGGATTGAACCCAGGGCCTCACGCATGCGAGGCAAGCACTCTACCGCTGAGCTACAATCCCAGCCCCCCATCTCTACCTCTTGCCAAGGACCTCCTAGCACCACTTCCCACCACCCCTCTCTCCCATGTGTCCCTATCCTGCGGACCCTATCCTGGAGAGCTAAGCATGTTGATGGGGAAACAGACACAGCATTTCAACCTGGTCATGCTACAAGACAGGGACAGGCAGAAACCAAAACACATGGGATAAGATGTGGGAGCCCAGCACAGTGGTGCATGCCCATAATCCCAGCAACTCAGGAGGCTGAAGCAGGAGGATAGCAAGTTCAAAGCCAACCTCAGCAAAAAATGAGGCACTAAGCAACTCAGTGAGACCCTGTCTCTGAATAAAATACAAAATATTTTTGGGGGTGTGGCTCAGTGATCGAGTGCTCCTGAGTTCACTCCCCAGTAGCCTCCTCGCCCCAAAAGTGGGAAACATTGCAAAAAAGGAAAAAAAAGAAAAGACAAAGCTTTAGGTCCCTTCAATCAGAGTCTATGAAAATTGGTGTTCACCACCATGACAGACTTTATTCAGCTGGACAGGGAACATCAGCAAAACACAGGAAGTGCCCTATTATGAGCTTCTCTATTTCATCCAAGATTTCAGGCTGCACCCCTTAACTCCCAGCCCCCTCCACTGCTCCTTCTAAGAGTTGGGCCACTGTTCTGAGCAAGCCCCTCAGCTCCCCTCTTCTGTGAAAGTTCTTTCCATCTCCACATTCTCAGATCCAGTAATGAGTACTTTCCCTGGAAACTGCTCCAAAAAAGGCCATTCCTCTTTCGTTGCAGAGTAAATGTTTGCAGGAGGAAAATGCATCTTCAACCCATCCCTACCCATAGGTGCTCACCTTCACCTCTAGGTCCTTGTTCAGGGCACTCGCTGCTTTGGAGTCCCTGCATCCCTCTACACTCACCTAGGTCTTGAGAGTTCCTAGCAAGACCCAGCAAAAGGCTGGCAGCTCCAGAAAGCCCTGTCCTGGACTCCTGCCTGCATGCATCTCTCTCGTCTTGCACTTTACAGCCCTACAGAGCTGGCCACGCGTGCGTCAGGTCACTGCACAATATCTCGTAAGTCCCTGGTAGGTGCAGAGTGCCATGCTAGATGCTGCGACAATACAAGAATGACTAAGCCTCAGTCTTCAAGAAACAGAAAGGATCTAAAATCACAATGAGGGGCTGGGATTGTGGCTCAGTGGTAGAGTGCTTGCCTCGCATGCATGAGGTACTGGGTTCGATCCTCAACACCACATAAAAATAAATAAAGATATTGTGTCCATCTACAACTAAAAATATATTTAAAAAAATAAATAAATAAAAAATAAAATCACAATGAATAACTAAACTACAAAGGAGTAGTATGAGGCACCAGTAGAGACGGAAAGGGGACTCTCACAAAAGAGAAGTCACTTCTACCTGGCCAGAACAGGGAAGGCTTTACTGAGGCCACACCTGGACTCAAGCTAAACTAGGTCAGATTTCAACTGTGAGAAGGAAGACATTCTCTTCAGAAGGAACTCTGAGGTGTATCTGGGGAAGGAAAGAGTTGAGGAGTTTGCCGGGCCTCCAAGGCCAAGCCAAGAAGTCTAGGTTTTATTTTGCAGGCAGCAAGGAACAGGTCAATGCCACCTTCTAAGCAGTGTTTGAGGAAGATTCCTTTGACAGCCTCATAGAGGAGAGGAGGCAAAGGCAAGAAGAATTCTTAGAAGCCAGGGCGCCAGGCGGAGAAAGCTGGCTGCGGGAGGACAGCTTGAAGTACTCATCCCGGCCCCAGGCAATCTTGCCTTCCTTCAGTTGGCTATAGGGACTATGGCTTTTCCTGATGTGTCACCTCCCTCAGACTTCCAAATATTCCACAATAAGTTACTGCATCTTATTATCATCTATGTGATGCTGTTGGGCTGCAAAGTCACCTCTGCTGAACTGAGAGCTCCCCTAGGTCCAGGGCTCTGGGTTTTACAGCTGCCTGCCCCAGAAGGCTCCGCACGCAGTGAATACTCCACATATAGTACCTATCTCTGTAAACTCCTGAGAACACTCTTTCCACATTTCCTCACCTTGGAAAGCCCTTGAACCCCTGAAGAGCACAATTATCTGTTTCTGTGATGGGGTCTCGCCTCCATTAAATTTCATTTATAGTCTCCAGAAAAAGACTTAGGTTGGGCTTCAACCAAAAAGAATACTCAGGTTAAGACCAGAAAGCCCAGGAGAAGGCAGGCCAGCCAGCACAGGCTGTTGAGAGAAGGCCGGGCCACAATCCTCCTGAATATCACTTGCTACTCTAATGCCAGACCAAAGAAATTGCACCAAACTATTTCTTTTTAGAAATATTAGTTTTAGAAGCCGGGTGCGGTGGCTCAAGCCTGTAATCCCAGCACTTAGGGAGGCTGAAACAGGAGAATTGCGAGTTCAAAGCCAGCCTCATCAACAGCGAGGTGCTAAGCAACTCAGTGAGACCCTGTCTCTACATAAAAAAAACACAAAATAGGGCTGGGGATGTGGCTCAGTGGTCGAGTGCCCCTGAGTTCAATCTCCAGTACCAAAAAAAAAAAAAAATATTAGTTTTAGAAAGAACCCAAATGATATTATTCTGCCTGGCCAGGAGAAGGCAGGAAGGGGCAGTCTTCCAGGGTCACAGTGACTTGACCATTCAGCCCGGTGAAAGACTTAGATCCCAGACATAGGGGTTGAGTGGAAGAGAGGGATTCCCTGTCAGGGGATCACACAGGGTCACACTTCCAGGACCATCTATATGTTGCATATGGTGGTGGCGGGGAGATTATCTCCCTAAAAATATCTCTGTCTACTCCCAATATCTCCAGTGCCATGTCTGAACTTCCTGCATTTTAAGGAGGTGGGCCTGTCCATCCCTCCTTCTTGTAGATGGACCTCTTCCCACGGTCGGAATTAGTTTATCAGATCACTTTCTAAGATGACAGCCGTAGAGACAGGAAAGAAAGGAAAGGCCATTTTGGAACCTCTCCTCCTTGGGGTGACCAAGCCCAGGATGTCATGCAGAGAGGGACTGGGAGGCATAGAAGAGGGGTGAGGGTGTGTGTGGAGGGTTCTCACTTCCCTAACAAGTCTGTCAAGGTGGAGTCACCACACTTCTGACAGGGGAGAGGGTGATGGGGGGAGGGGTGGAACCCAAGGATGTTTCTTCTGGGACAATTTGATACACTAAACTCATCAATTAGGAGAACAAGAATGAACTTCAGAGCTTCTTAGCAAGGCTCCTTTAAAGAGAGGGCTTACGGGGTGGGGTTATGGAGCAGTGGTAGCGTGCTCACCTAGCATGCGTGAGGCACTGGGTTCGATCCTCAGCACCACATAAAAATAAAATAAAGATATTCTGTCCACCTACAACTAAAAAAATAAATAAATATTTAAAAAATAAAAATAAAAAAAATAAAGAGAGGGCTTACCTCTCCACCTATCTAAACTGCACTTTATCTTGCTGAACGAAGTGAACCCTTTGGGGCTGCCTGGGACCTTCCCTCTGTCCCAAAAGAAAATGGCAAAAACACATACTGCCAGAATGTGAAAAACCAATACATTCTTTCACACCAGGCCACCCAGGAGCCAAGGCTGGCCGGCCCCTCCCTTGATCGGGGTTAATTGGGCTCTCGTGGTGTGGGATGCGTGCTGGAGACTGTTTCTCCCACAGAGGGCTATTTGAGGACATTGTTTCTTTCCCGATCCTGGAGACCTGGTCACTCCAGGCCCATACTTCCCACAGCCTGACCGCCATCGGGGGCTCAGAAGATGGGAAGGGGCGGCTGTTTTTCAAACCCAGGTGAGAGAGGGAAGGGCTACAGCTAGAGGAAAGCAGCTGACAGGGGCTGGGGGCTTTGGAGGAATCGGAGAGGAAACTGTTGGGTGACAAGGGAGCGCCCTGGGAGCGAAGAGTTGGGGAGCCGGGAGAGAGGCGGGGCGCGGACCCCACCAGCAGGAAGCAGTCCCGGGCAGGGTCAGGGAAGTGGGGCGGTCTGGAAAGGATCCGGAATCCTGCGCGCCTGCGGAAGCAGCCACGGGCGCACGGTGCGAAGGTGGCGGCCCCGCGACTGGAGGCCCGGGAGCAGGCCCGGGCCCGGGGAGGGGCCCTGCCCGAGGGGCCCGCGCCCGCCCGCCGCCCCAGCCCGCGCCCGCCCTCCGGCCCGCGGCTCACCGCCCCCACGGCCTCCTGCAGCAGCGCCCCGAGCCGGCTCAGCATGATGGCGGCCCGGCCGGCTCCGGGCGGCGGCGGCGGCGCGCTGGCGGAGGAGGTGCCGGGCGGCGGAGGCGGGGCCGGGCCCGGGCCCTGTGCCCCGCCCAGGCTGGCGGGCTCGGGACGCGCGCGGCCCGCGAGCCCGGGTCGCTGGGACCGCCGCGCTGGGTCGTCCGGGGCCCGCAAGCCAGGCGCCAGCCAGAGCCACACAGCGCGCAGCCGTGCCGTGCCACCGGGCGTCCTGGGGAGCCGGTGACCGCCAGCGACCCGGCCTTGGAGAAAGGCCCCTTTCAGAGGACCAAATGTTCCTTGATGAGGAGCTGGAACTCCTGAATTGAGTGCGTGCGCCCTTTGCCTTCGCGCCCCAGCCTAGCGCAGAGTGGCCTCGGCCACCTGTGGCTGTGGCGCGCCAAAGACGTGCTGGTGCTGCCCTATGCGCAAGGCCAACGACACCCAGACTCGGAAAACATGGCAGAAAGAGAAAGAATGTTAAATGGTTCCCTAACCATGTTTTATGTTGAGTGCATGTTGGGAAGGTAATGTGTTAGGAATATTGGGTAAAATAAAATATATTGTTAACTAATTATACTTGTTGCTTTACTCACCCCGCTCCCCGGTACTGGAGATTGAACCCGGGGCACCCGACTACTGAGCCACATCCCCAGCCCTATTTTGTGTTTTATGTAGAGACAGGGTCTTGCTGAGTTGCTTAGCCCTCGCAGTTGCTGAAGCTGGCTTTGAACTCGCCGTTCTCTTGTCTCAGACTCCCAAAGTGCTGGGATTACAGGCATATTCCCAGTCCTTTTTATTTTATTTTTCTTTATTTTTTGATACTAGGGATTGAACCCAAGGGTGCTCTACCACTGAACTACATGCCTAAACCTTTTTTATTTTTTAAGACAAGGGTATCCCTAAATTACTGAGGCTGGCCTTGAACTCATGATCCTCCTGCCTCAGCTTCCCAAGTGGCTGGGATTACAGGCATAACAAACATTTAAAACTTTATGTGGCTCCATTATGTTTCTACTGCTCTAGAGATCCCAGAGAGAAAGCCACAACTTGTACCCTTCCAATTCGCACTAAAACCGGGCACTGTGGCGCATACTTATAATCCTCGTGGCTCAGGAAGCTGAATCAGGAGGATCGCAAGTTCAAAGCCAGCCTCAGCAAAAGCGAGATGCTAAGCAACTCAGTGAGACCCTGTCTCTAAATAAAATACAAAATAGGGCTGAGGATGCGGCTCAGTGTTCGAGTGTCCCTGAGTTCAATCCTTGGTACCAAAACAACAACAACAAAAAACTCCAATGAGGGTGGGGTTTGTGGCTCAGTAGTAGAGCGCTTGCCTAGCATGCGTGAGGCACTGGGTTCGATCCTCAGCACCACATAAAAATAAATAAAGGTATTGTGTCAATCTACAACTAAAAAAACAAAAACAAAAACAAAAAAAAACTCCAATGAAAGTCAAAGGTGTTAGACACCACTGAGGTATTAAATTCTGCAGCCAGGTTATCTCATTTGGGGGAGGACTTTTGAATAAAACCTCTCCTATCAACTTGAATGAAGAGTCCGGGTCCCTGCAGGGCCATCTGCTTTAAATGAGAAGCACCAAGTCCAGATGCAAGGAGAGGGCCATGGTGGCTTCCTCTCCATGGGAAGAGTGTGAGGGAATCCACTCACACGGTTTTAAATCACAATTCTGTAACTGCTTATCTGCATGAATCAGGATTTCCTCAATACTGTACAACCAAACACAAAAATAAATTAGATGCTGTTTGACCGAAGTGCAACTGTCATAGAGAACTCCTGACTTGACACTTCATCAGCTTCTTTGTTCTCAGTTTCATAATTAACTATAAAATTCAACTTACATTTTCTACTTACTTATAGTAAGATTTTTTTTTTTAAGAGCTTAGCTATTAAAAAGTTTTGGAGCCAGGCACGGTGGCGCAAGCCTGTAATCCCAGCACTTAGGGAGGCTGAGACAGGAGAATCGCAAGTTCAAAGCCAGCCTCAGCAATGGCGAGGCACTAAGCAACTCAGTGAGACCCTCTCTCTACATAAAACTCAAAATAGGGCTGGGGATGTGGCTCAGTGTTCGAGTGCCCCTGAGTTCAATCCCTAGTACCAAAAATAAAAATAAAAATAACAACAACAAAAAGTTTTGGTGACCACTGGACTAATGTCCCAGTTTTGCATCTGTTTGAGTGCTCTGTGTGGAGGAAGGGTGGACTCTCCCTAAGGCTTTGTTTTAGGGACTGAGCCCCACTCTGAGCAGCTCTAAATTACCAGGCACTTAAAATCCTTTGGGGCGTAGTGTCAGATCTGGCCTGAGGCAAATATTCCCAGTTAACTATTATCACACACTGCCTCTGGCACCCTTGGGTGCTCAGTGACCTTGACACTTTCCCCAACAACCTGGGAGTTCTATGTGGATAGGGGCTGTGCTGGCCTGATCACTGCTGTGTCCCTAATGCCCAACACAAGGCAACCTCCACACATTCAGTGGATGCTGGTATGGAGCACGCACACATGGGGTCCACTTCTCTGTCCCTGTACCCCCTTGCCTGCCCTGTGCTACTGTTCCTTGAGAGACAGCCCTACATATAGGGAGAGGCCTGGGTTGGAAGTCAGGAAAGTGGAGACTGGGGATGGGGCTCAGTGGTTCCATCCCCAGGACATGAATCAAAGTAAAAAAACTAAGCCGGGCGTGGTGGTGCAGGCCTGTAATCCCAGCACTTTGGGAGGCTGAGACAGGAGGGTCGTGAGTTCAAAGCCAGCCTCAGCAAGGTGAGGTGCTAGGCAACTCAGGGAGACCCTGTCTCTACATAAAACACAAAATAGGGCTGGGGATGTGGCTCAGTGGTCAAGTGTCCTTGAGTTCAATCCCTGGTACCAAAAAAAAAAAAAACTAGGAGGTTTGTCCCTATCCTCCACTCATTGGTTACATGTGGCTTTGGGCTTCAGATGAAATCTGTCCCACAATTTCCCATTTTGCTGGAAGGATTAAAGCGATCTGTGCTGTTGGCCTCACTGGTTTGTTGAAAGGATAAAACAATATTGTGTATGCAACAGAATTAGAAATGAAAAGAATTGTTCAAGTTCGAGTGATTCTTATCTACTTTTTGTTTGAGACAAAGGGTCTAGAGACTCATCTGGGGGCCTTGGGTCAAGCCCCAGCTCCTATCCAAGGTATGTGATGTGTGACATCTCTCCAGTCCTCTTTCCCCACACTCACATGGACCATGTCCCAGTCAGGCAAGGCTGGTCCTGACCCCCTTCAATACACACACCTGAAGTCTTCCTTCTGACGTTCTGACCAAATCTGACCCCTCAGCCACACTGTTCCACATCTGTGCCCCTGGGGAGGCCTTGCCAAATCAATGAAGAACAGTCACGGACCTCCTCGGGTGGCCTCACTTGTCCCTTGCTCCCTCCTGCCTGCCCTGCCTGATCCCTGACAATCAGCTCATCACATCCTCACATGCCGTCACCCTTCCCTGTGAGTTTGGGCCCTGGGGAGGTGCAATCAGGTCTGACGCTGAGGAGCTGGACCGCTAAGGTGAGCACTCAGGGCCCTGGTGGAAGACACAGGCAGTCATCTCAGGCTTCCTCTCAAGTCCCTCCAGCCCTAAACACTAAGGCTTTTGTCACCCACCTGCCACCTCCCTGCCACCATCACAGAGCCCCTAAAGGAGAGGAGGCAGATGACTAGACCTAGCCTCTGCTTCTGGGGCCTGGGGCTTAGGCGGGATAGTGTGGGAACCATCTCTCCATCCACTCCAACTCTTTCTTTTTTTTTTGGTACTGGGGTTTGAACTCAGGGGCACTCGACCACTGAGCCCCATCCCCAGCCCTATTTTGTGTTTTATGTAGAGACAGGGTCTCACTGAGTTGCTTAGCGCCTCGCCGTTGCTGAGGCTGGCTTTGAACTCGCGATTCTCCTGCCTCAGCCTTCCTAAGTGCTGGGATTACAGGCTTGCGCCACTGCACCTGGCTCCACTCCAACTCTTATGTGCCCCCATGTGAACCCTCACTCCCATGGCTTCCCTTAGCATGATGTCATCTGTCCTCACCCAGGGCTGGTGGCTCACAGAGAACAAACAGATTTAGGGACCCAATGCAACCTTTTAATTCCAAGCACAGTCCCCCCCCCTCCCAGCATGATCACACACACGTGGAAAGGGAATGCCAGGGTCTGGGCAGGAACAAAACCCAGACCTGGGCAAAAAATATATATATAGTTATATACACATACGCATCTGGAGAGGAGAAAAGCTGGGCATGTGACTGGGCAGGGCAGGGAGTTAGGTGAGGAAAGCAGCAGGGGTGCCCCAATAAATTACATTCTGTAAGAGCGTAGTGGGGGTGCATGAGGATGAGAGGGACCTGGGAGCCAAGACTCTCAGAGATGTCCCAAGCCTGGCCTCTTGATCCTGTCCAAGGGAGGCTGAAGGCTTGGGCTCCGCTGGTCCCTGGGCAGGTGCTAAAAGGCACCCTAGCTGGCTTTGCCTGGAGGCTGGTGGTAGGCTAGGCATTGTATAGGCGGCATCTCCAATCTAAGCCAAGGCTTCTAGGGAAGCCATGGGGCTGGAGTAGGAGGCTTCAAAGCTTGGGGTCACAAGTAGAAGACAGAGCAAGCTAGAGGGCAGGGAGACCTCCCTGCTGGAGGCCCAGCTGGAGCCTGCTCCTGCCAGTCAGAGAAGCAGGAGGCCCAGGTGCAGGGAGCTGTCAGAAGGGAATGGAGTACTTGGGCAGGTGGACTCAGGGTCCCAGAGCTGTCCCTACCTGGCCTCATCCCACCCACTGTGCAGGACAGGTGACATGTCTCAGCACTTAGTGCCCCCTTCATTTCTCCTCACCTGATTCTGGGGACCTTTGTGTGGGGGTGACAGGCAGGGAGAGGGTGCAAACATTAACTGTGTGTGCTGGAGACCAGGCTGGGTTTGGCTGGGCAGTGCAGACCAGGAACAAGAGGAGGAGGCCCCCGGCCCATCGTGGGGAAGGAAGTCCATGCCTCACGGCTCTGGGACTGCAGGGGCATGGGCACCCCTCGCCCTGAGGAATGGAACCCACTCTGGTTCTGCCCCGTCTCCCGCTGCTCCTAGCCCACCAGGGGAAGAGGATGCTTTGGGGTCAAGTAGCCCCAGCTCCAGGGCCCTGAAGCAGCATAGGAGAGGGGCTGGTCGCAGAGACAGTGGGCAGGCAGTCAAAAGAGGGAGGCCTTCTTCTTGAGCTCATTCCGCTTCCACAGGGCCAGCTTGCTGAACTCTTCAGGAGACATGGCAAAGACCCTCGAGAAGTCCTCCGCGGACAGATGCCTCTGTGAGGGGACAACAGGCAGCTCAGGGTGGGAGCTGTGCTTTAAGTGACTAAGGGGACACAGACAGAGGCCCAGGTCTTCTTCCCACCAGACAGGAGCCGTAATGGTAGCCCCGTGCCCCCCAGTGCCTCTTCCTGCATACCTCAAGCCTCATCCGATCTACTCCTGGAGGCAGCTTGGTTCGTCCCTTGTTGGTCACCACCAGCATTTCATAGGGATAGATCTGAGGGGGCAGGGAGGGCCATCTTAGGCTCCGAGTCTCCTGTCCACATTTCCCCCTTCTCCTCCCCAGGCCCCCTTGTCCACCTGCAGAGGCCACTGGGGTTCATGCCACTTTCCATCCATCTCCCGCAGCTTCCCTGCTGCCGCCCATGACCGTCTCCAGGAGGACCCCAAGCGCATTCAACTTGCCTGGCTTTACCCCCCACTGCCCACCCCACTGTGGTGGTCAGGTCCCCTGCCCTCACCTTCTGCTCCAGCACACAGGGCAGGGAGTTCCCCCGGTCCATCCTCCCCCTCTGGCCCTCTCCGTTCTGGGGAGACCAAAGCCGCAGTGAGCCAGAGTGGGGCAGGGAGACCTTCCCAGCCTTACCCTGGGACTCCTCAGTCTTCACCAGGCCACTCCGCGGCCCCACACCCACCTTCCCCCAACACTGCCAGGTGCCTGGCCCTGGCTTCTGGTGCTCCACCTGTTCCCCTCCAGGGGGCACTCACCTGCAGGCCTGCGGGAGACAAGAGTCATTGTTCAGAGGCGACCCCAGGTAGGGCAGGCTCCATACCTGGCAGCTCGGCCGCCGCCATATCACACAGACCCCCACCCACAGGCTGCTGAGAGCCTAGGCTGCCCCTTCCCCATTCTCCAGCCCGCCCGCTTCTCACCTGGGCTTCCAGCCTCACTTCCTGATGGGCTGAAGTCTGTGGACTGTAGCTAGGAAAGGACACAAAGGGATCAGAGGAAGCTGGGGATACTCCTCACTGCTCCCCTTCACTCTGAAGGCCTCCCTGTTCCCCAATGCTCAGCCCCCCAGAAGCACCCTGCATGCAGCCCCTCCCATGCAGCCTGTGACCCTGGGCCTTACCCGGCTCAGGGTGGTCCTGCCATAGGAGGGGAGAGAAGACGACTTAGATGTTCCTGGATGCAAGGCTGGAAGAGAGCAAGAGGCTCAGTCCCTTGGACTTGACAGTCCTTCCCGAGAGGGCTGCCCTGCTGGCCTGCCCTTGCCAGGGCTGGGCAGAGACAGGGGAAGTCGAGGGGATTCCAGTGCTCCCAGTTCCTACCCCTTAACTTACTTCAGTAAGCAACACAGTATAGGACTTCTGATCTATCTAGGTTGCCTTTTCCTCTCTAACTAAAAGCACACCAAATACACAACTGGACCAAAAGACTAATAGAAAATCTAGATTTCTTTAGTCTAAAGACTAAAGAAAATCTAGAGCCAAAGCGGAGGCTTGCCATCATGAAACAGGCTTCTAGGACATTCAAATAAACCTAAAGTCTAATCAAAATAATTGAATAATTATTACAATTTAACAAACACTGTTAGCAATCCCCCCACAAAAAATTATCTTGTGGTAGTGGAGATTGAACCCAGGATTGCTCTACCATTGAGCTACAACCCCAAACATATTTACTGTTTATTTTGAGACGAGGTCTTGCTAAGTTACTAAGGCTGGCTTTGAACTTGTAATCCTCCTGCCTCAGCCTCCAGGGTCACAAGAATTATAGGCATGTGCCAGCACATCCAGCCAGCAATCAAATTTTGAACATCTGATGTTATAATACAGAAGCCATCATCATTTGGGCACAGTCGGCTGGAGGTCATACCAGCAGCCAGACTACTTCACATTTCCGTCACTGGATGTCCCTTGCAACTTGCACATTTCATAAGACCTCTAAACCAAGCACTGAGGACAACAATTCTAGAAAACTTGTTTTCAATAATCTCCTCTCCTAGAAAAAACTTCATGCTGGGCGCGGTGGCGCATGCCTATAATCCCAGCACTTTGGGAGGCTGGGACAGGAGAATCATGAGTTCAAAACCAGCCTCAGCAAAAGTGAGGCACCAAGCAACCCTGTCTCTAAATAAAATCACAAAAATGGGCCTGGAGAGGTGGCTTGGTGGTCAAGCACCCCTGAGTTCAATCCCCAGTATCAAAAAAAAAAAAAAAGAACGTCATAACTAAGATCCTTAGCTTGAACAGATCTCAAAACTCCTTCATTTAGCTGGAGGTGTCGTTCAGTGGTAGAGCAGTTGCTTAGCATGAGTGAGGCCTTGGTTTCCAGCCCCAGCCCCACAAAAAAATGAATAAATAAAATGCTTACTAGGAATAGCTGGCATTCTATAGCAGTGGTTTTTTGTTTGGTTGGTTGGTTTTGGTACTAGGGATAGAATCCAGGGGCACTTAACCATTGAGCCACATTCCAGCCCCTTTTAGTCTTTATTTTGAGACTGGGTCTAGCTAAGTTGCTTAGGTCCTTGCTAAATTGCTAAGGCTGACTTCAAACTTGGAATTCTCCTGCCTCAGCCTCCCAGCTGCGATTACAGACATGCACCACCACAGGCTCTGTACGATCTATATACTATATATACTACATTCAGTATATATACAGGCTTTATAGGAGTTGTTTTGACAGATATTTCTTTTTTTTTTTTTTAATATCTTTACTATTTATTTTTATGTGGTGCTGAGGATCGAACCCAGTGCCTCACGCATACGAGGCAAGCACTCTACCACTGAGCTACAATCCCAGCCCTTGACAGATATTTCTGCTTAAATTTGTTTAGCCTCGGGTGGCATAGGAGAAGTGGCTGCAGGGAACAGATTCCACCAGGGGATTCCTGAGGCCATGTTTGTGGAAGATGATTCCTTTATGAAATAGCCTGAGGTACAGACTGCAGATACAGTACTAAAGAAGCTGGATGAACAGTACCAAACGTATAAATTTATGGAACTCAAACTTGCTTAAAAAAGAAGCTAAAAGGCCATATTCCTGAAATTAAGCAGACTTTGGAAATTCTAAAATACATGCAGAAGAAAATCCCTGGAGACCAGATTCTTCCTGGCAGATAACTGGTACGAAAACTTCACTCCTCCTACTAAAAAGGTTTGTGGTTGGGGATTATAAAAGGAGATAACCTGCTGGCTGTGGGTCAGTCAGAAAGTTAACCAGAACATCTGATGCCATCATCAGAGACGTCCAAACCACAAACCAGAACATCTGTTGAATTGTCACTGTCCCCAAACCAACATTGAGAAATCTCAGCTGGCTTCCCTCTGGACTCAGATGCTGGGTTTCCCACTACAGAAATAATTTGTTTTTCTTTTTTGCATAGAAATTCCTCCTCATTAAATATTCTTTACTAGCAAGTCTCAAAAGATGATTCAGCTGGTTCCTAGTAAATCAAAGGCGACCAAATGAGAACATGGATCTATATTGTTCAAAGGAGAGAAGAATGTCTCTTCTTTTTTTGAACAAGATGGGAAACTGGGGCTGAGGTTGTGGCTCCATGGTAGAGCGCTTGCCTAGCATGTGTAAGGCACTAGGTTCAATACTCAGCATAGCATGTAAATAAATAAAATAAAGTCCATTGACAACTAACAATTTTTTTTTTCTTTTTGGTACCAGGGATTGAACTCAGGGGTACTCGGCTACTGAGCCACATCCCCAGCCCTATTTTGTGTTTTATGTAGAGACAGGGTCTCACTGAGCTGCTTAGCGCCTCACCGTTGCTGAGGCTGGCTTTGAACTCGTGATTCTCCTGTCTCAGCCTCCCAAAGTGCTGGGATGACAGGCATGCACCACCACACCCAGCTCAAAATATTTTTTTAAAAAATTTTGTTTTGTAGTTGTAGATGGACAGCATGCCTTCATTTTATTTATTTTTATGTAGTTCTAAGGATTGAACCCAGTGCCTCACGCATGCCAGGCAAGTGCTCTGCCCCTGAGCCATAGCCACAGCCCCTTAATGAACAAAATACTGTAAAAAAGAAACATATTCTTAGCTTAGCCAAACTTCTGTCAGGCTGTAGAACACTCTCCTAGGCCTGGTGGTGCATTTTCTTTCTTTCTTTCTTTTGGTACCAGAAATTGAACCCAGGGGCACTCAATCACTGAGCCACATCTCCAGCCCCCCTCCTTTTTTTTTTTTTGCATTTTCATGTTAGAGACAGGGTCTTGCTGAGTTGCTTGGGGCATCACTAAATTGATGAAGCTGGCTTTGAACTCGAGATCCTCCTACCTCAGCCCCCCAGGCTGTTGGGATTACAGGCATGCGCCACCACTACCGGATGCTCGGTACATTTTTTTTTTTAATATTTTTTTTAGTTGTAGATGGACACAATGTCTTTATTTCATTGCTTTGTACGTGGTGCTGAGGATCGAACCCAGGGCCTCACGCATGCGAGGCAAGCGCTCTACCGCTGAGCCACAATCCCAGCCCCTGGTCGGTACATTTTCTTGAAAAATCCAGGGCTACCAATCTGCTCAGTCAGGTTAGCAAGAATACTGGCTTCCCCAATATCTGTTCATCCTCCATTTCTGATCAAGCTTCTCCTCCTCTACCATCTCTTAGTGATGTTGCATCACCCTGTTCTGTCTCCAGCAAGAATCCTGTTTGGTCATCTTAGATAGAATCCCCCTCACCCCTGGTGCTTCTTCTTGTCATTTTCTAGCTGCTAACTGGCCCCCTACACACACATACTATGCTCCTTGGTTGTAGATTCCTGCTTGTTCACACTGCATTTGGAGTTGAACCCAGTTTCTCTCCTCTACTCCAAGGTCCTTTTTTTTAATATATATTTTTTAGTTGCTGATGGTTATTTATTTATTTATTTATACACGGGGTTGAGAGCCAAACCCAGTGCATCACATATGCCAGGCAAATGCTCCACCACTGAGCCACAACCCCAGCCCTCCAAGATCCTTTTGCAAAGGTCTTGATACTTTTTTTTTTCTTCTTTTTTTGGTACCAGGGATTGAACTCAGGGGCACTCGACCACTGAGCCCCATCCCCAGCCCTATTTTGTGTTTTATGTAGAGACAGGGTCTCACCGAGTTGCTTAGCACCTCGCTGTTGCTGAGGCTGACTTTGAACTTGCGATTCTCCTGTCTCAGTCTCCCAAAGTGCTGGGATTACAGGCATGTGCCACCGCGCCCGGCTTTATGCTTATGAGGGTCCTGAGTAAAATCTTCTGCCATGCTTAAAAAATAAATAAATAAATATACATACATAACCTCAGAAGATTCAAAACTGTAAGGAGCTATGTACCTAAAAACTTTATTTTATTTTATTTATTTATTTTGGCTACTGGGGATTGAACACAGGGGCACTCTACCATTGAGCTACATCCTCAGCCCATTTTATTTTTTCTTTTGAGACAGGGTCTCCTTAAGTTGCCGAGGTTGGTCTCAAACTTTTGATCCTCCTGCCTCAGCCTCCTGAGATGCTGGGATTACAGGCCTGTGCCACAGGCACAGGCACCCAATGGGAACTTAAGGATTCTTTCTGAAGACAAGTTTAGCATCCCTACTCTGAAAATTTGAAATTCTTCAAAATTTTGCTGACATCATGCTTATAAAATTTTGGATTCTGTAGCATCATTTCTGATTTCAGATTTTAGGATTAGGAGTGTTCAACTAGTAAACAAATACTCCAAAATCTGAAGGGGGGGAATCTCTAAAATCCGAAACACTTCTAGTCCCAAGAATTTATGATAAGAGATACCCAACCAGTACAAAAAATCATCAGCTTTTGCAATCACCATTCATTATTGAAGCACCATACACTCTTGCAGTAAGTACAGATTTATATTGCAACTAACTGATGCATTCTCAACCTGCCAAGCACATAAGAACATTTTTCACTTGTTTTTTTCGTACAGGGGATCTAACCCAGGGGTGTTCTACCACCAGTCTACATCCCTAGTCCTTTTTTTTTTCTTTCTTTTTTTGAAACACTAAGTTGCTTAGGGCCTTGCTAAATTGCCAAGGCTGGCCTCCTCAAACTTGTAATCCTCCTGTCTCAGCCTCCCGAGTAGTTGGGATTACAGTCAGGTACCGCTGTGCTGGGTTCCTTACTTATGTTTGAAACGGACAGTTCTGAGGCTATCATTAGTTAAAGAGGCATGCCTGTCATGATTCTGAACTGTTAAGGATGATCAAACATGACAGTTACCTACAGAACCCCATAAACATGGATCATGCACAAGTCTGTGCCAAAAGAGATGTTCAGGTAGCATTTGGCTCTTCAGCTTTACAAAGCCCAAATGGAAGTTACAGAGCTTATTTTTCATTGAGTAGAAAAACCTGGTAGAACACTGAGAGTGAACCCAATCTGAGGCATGCTTCTGTCTACTAGTCCTTAACTCCCGAGTGCATGTTTTCTAAGATGCTTTTCATAACTTCTCACCCTGTGCTGCATCCTGTGCACTTTTTTTTTTGGTACTGGGGATTGAACTCAGGGGCACTTGACCGCTGAGCCACATCCCCAGCCCTATTTTGTGTTTTATGTAGAGACAGGATCTCACTGAGTTGCTTAGTGCCTCACCATTGCTGAGGCTGGCTTTGAACTCGCGATTCTCCTGTCTCAGCCTCCCTAAGTGCTGGGATTATAAGCGTGAGCCGGCTCATCCTGCGCACTCTTGACATCCTAGCCACATGTCACTCTATAGGTCCTTCAATTTCCAGTCCCAGAGGCTTCTTCCTCTGTTCATCAGAAAACCTGCCAGGTGTGGTGGCACACACCACCTGTAATCCCAGTTCTGAGTCTGTCACTCAGCACCCAAGACAAGGCCCCCAGTTCCTCTCTCCCTACCCCCACATCCAACTGGCCACTGGATTCCATCTGGTGCATTTGACCTCCTAGGTACTCTTCAGATCCGTCCCCCGCCCCTTCCTAGATCCATGAAGATCTGCAGCTGTTCCTAGTACTATGGTCTGGATAGAATCTGAGTGTGTCCCACAAAGCTCTGGTGCAGTCTAATCCTCATTGTGAGGTGCTACAAGGTGAACACTCAATGCAGCTATGGTGTGCAGAGGTGGCACCTTTGGAAAGTGATCAGGATTACAGGAGTGATCAGGATGGAACCCCCATGATTGAATCCTGATGTTTTATAAGAAGAGGGCACGACACTAGACAGACACACAGTTGCACATTTGTACCCTATCTCTTGTCATGTGAACCCTGTGCCACCTCGGGACTCTGTAAGCAAGATGTGAGCCCTGGAACATCTAGAACTATGAGTTAAGCAATCCTTTTTTCTTTATAAAGTTAGCTGCCTCAAGTATTTTGCTACAGTGATAGAAAGCTGACTAGCACACTCGATGACTGGAGAGTGTGACAATCACTGAATGGATGACTGAGACCATCCATGCCCATCCTGCTTGCCTTTTGCAACAGGATCCTGTAATTCCTTGCCTACTTCCCCTCCTTGTGTCTAGGCTGCCTCATGACCTGCTTTGGCCAACAGAAGTAAGGCAGTGTTGCTTCTAGGTCTAGGCTTTGTGTGGCCTGGCAGCTCTCATTTCGGGGTTATCAGGTCTTTCCTCTCTGCAGTCACCATGCTCTAGGGAAGTCCAGGCAAGCCTAGGGTGACCAAAAGCCCAGCAGTCAAGGCCCCAGTCTGCCAGTCTCTCTGGCCTTACCACATGCTACTCTATGCTCTGCAATCCTGGCTCCTGACAGTTCTCTGAGCAGGCCAGGATGTCTCATGGCCCTGCCTTTGCCCCCACACAGTTCCTGACGTCTGCAATGACTGTCTTCCTGACTCATTTGTCTGGCTCACTTACGACTCAGGTTAGCCACCCGGGCCCTGTCACTGTCCTCGCAAAACACCAACTGCACCCAACACCTGCCACATGTACCAAAACCCCAGTTTCCATGTCAGTCCCCCACTGACCACAAGCTTCCAGAGGATGAGACGATAGATATTTTTTCACTTGTGATATCCTCAGTACCTAAGGCATGGCAGACCCTCAGTCAGTGTCGGTTAAATTAAACAAAACCTGCTAACCCACACCAGGTCCTGCATCTCTATGTCTAACAACTCAACAGAGTGCAGGCCCAGGTCTGGCCAGGTGGTTCTAAGCCCCTCCACGGCACTCACAGGTATGGAAGGGTGTCCGGTCAGGCAGGGAGCGGGTTTTCCTCCGGATAGGCAATGACTTTTCCATCTCTTCTTTCAAGATCAGCTTTCCCAAGTTGGAAGTAACCTGAAGAAGGAAAGAGGAAGATGGGGCTGAGACACAGATACCCATTTCTCACTCTGCAAGGCTGAGTTGGAAACCGCAGAAGGAGGAGGGAGGGATTTCCCAGGTGGCTGGTTTGTGCCCCGGGGCCCAGAGAATCCCTTGTTCTTACCCAACCCACAGCCACATTAGGTTCTTCGGAGACTCAGTTGAACTCTGCCGCAGTGACCTCTGTGTCCCATGTCACCATGGCCAAAGCACAAGCCCATATCACAGGCAGTGGCCTTTCCATGGTTCCCAACGCTCTCCCCTTCCCAGAGGCATGCTCTCCTTTCTCTTCCTCTGACCTGCTTATCCTGCTGAGCCTGGTGCCAGCAGGCCCACCCTCCTCTGTGCTTTAACATTCCCCCAAAGCAGCTAAAAGTCCAGTTGGCCCTTCAAAAGCAGCACCTAGAATCCTGGGAAGAAGAGGGATTTCTCACTGGTTTAACAAGGATGCTTTTCTGGCATGGACTAGCTACAGGACCAGAAAATCTGTCCCCCAGAAGACATGGGGGGCATGAGATGCTACCTTACTGAGCTCCTCTTTCTGACGCTCCCTGAGCGCCTTCATCTCCTCTCCAGAGTCATCCTCTTCCTCCTCCTCCTCTTCCTCGGCCCCCCTGCGAGATGCCTTCCGCTTCCTCCATTCAGTCTCTAGGAGACAAGAGGTAGCACAGCCAATCAGCTACGGCTCCATGAGCCCATCTCAGGGGCTGGCTCTGCACATGGCACTGGGATGGCCCCTAATGAGCTACAAATTCTTTTTTTATTTTTATTTAATTTTTTTTAATTAAAAAAATTTTTTTGTTGAGATGGGATCCTTGCCACATTGTCCAGATTGGCTTCAAATTCATGGGCTCAAATAATCCTCCCTCCTCAGCCCCCAGAGTAGCTGGGACTATAGCATGTGCCACCAAGCCCAGAACTGTATCTTTTTTTTTTTTTAATTTTTTTTTTAGTTGTAGATGGACACAATATTTTTATTTATTTATTTATTTTTATGTGGTGCTGAGGATCGAACCCAGTGCCTCATGCATGCGAGGCAAGAGCTCTACCACTGAGCTACAATCCCAGCCCCAGAACTGTATCTTTTTTAAAAATAAAAGGCCTGAGGAGGTGACTCAGAGCATTTGTCTATATGAACAAGGCCTTAAGTTCAATCCCCAGGATCACAATACATAAAAATTAATAAATTAATAAAATAATTGATTTAATTAAGCAGGGACTGGGGCGTAGCTCAGTGGTAGAGCATGTGCTTAGCATGCACAAAATCCTGGATTCCATCCCCAGCACCAAAAATAATAATAATAAATTTTAAAAATAAAAAGGAAGCTGGGGGGGGCTGGGAATATAGCTCAGTTGGTAGCATGTGTGCCTTGCATGCACAAGGCCCTGAGTCAACCCCCAGCACCACAAAAAACAAACAAACAAATAAATAATAAAATAGAATAAAATAAAATATAACTATAAAATAAATACATCTGGGTACAGTGATGCATGCCTGTAATCTCAGCAACTTAGAGGGCTGAGGCAGGAGGATCACAAGTTTGAGACCATCCTTGGTAACTTAGCCAGTCCCTCAGCAACTTAGTGAGACTCTATCTGAAAATAAAAATAAATAGGGGCTGGGGTGGTGGCTCAGTGGTAGAGTGCTTGCTGGGCATGTGTGAGGCACTGGGTTCAATCCTTAGCACCATATAAAAATAAATAAATAAAATAAAGGTATTGTGTCCATCTACAACTAAAATACATATATATATTTTTTGGTACTGGAGATTGAACTCAGGGGCACTTGACCACTGAGCCACATCCCCAGCCCTATTTTGTGTTTCATGTAGAGACAGGGTCTCACTGAGTTGCTTAACATCTTGCCATTGCTGAGGCTGGCTTTGAGCTTGCGATTCTCCTGCCTCAGCCTCCCTAAGTGCTGGGATTACAGGCTTGTGCCATCGTGTCTGGTTTAAAAAATATTTTTTTTAAATATTTTTTAATTGTAGATGGACACAATGTCTTTATTTTATTGCCTTGTATGTGATGCTGAGGATCGAACCCAGGGCCTCACGCATGCGAGGCAAGCGCTCTACCGCTGAGCTACAATCCCAGCCCCTAAAAAATATTTTTAAAAAATAAAAATAAGGGCTGGCGTTGTGGCTCAGTGGTGGTGCGCTTGCCTGGCATGTGTGGGGCACTGGATTTGAATCTCAGCACTTCATATAAATAAATAAAATAAAAATCCATTGATAACTAAAAAATATTTTTAAAAAAATTTAAAAAATAAATTAAAAGGGCTGGAAATGTAGCTCAGTGGTAGAGCACCCCTGGGTTCAATCCCCAGTACCACAAAATAAATAGATAGATAGATAAAATAAATAAATAGGTAGATAGACAAATAAATAAATAATAAGAATAACATTTCCTCCCCTTCCTGTGAAGCTGGGTAGAAAACAGACACCTGGAGCCAGGTGTGGTGTGCACACTTGTAATCCTAACGGCTCAGGAGGCTGAGGCAGGAGGATCGCGAGTTCAAAGGCAGCCTCAGCAACTTAGCGAGGCCCTAAACAAGTTAGCAAGACCCTGTCTCTAAATAAAACATAAAAAGGGTTGAGAATGTAGCTCCCTGGTTAAGTGCCCCTGGTACGAAAGAAAACAGACCATGACTTAAATTCCTGGAACTAAGACCTCTCGTTTATTTCTCTCTCCCAGAGCTCCTATCACAGGGCCTGGGATACAGCAGGAGTTTCAGAAATGTCTACTGAGTGACCAGATCAATGAAGGGAACGGGGAGGAACCACTAACTGGCTGCTCACCACAGCGCCACAGGGGAGCAGAGACAGGTGCTCAGTGGGGACAGCTCATGTAGGTCTAAAAGCCACAGGGTGTCACGGGGTGGGGGTAGAACTGGGTTCAGGGCCCTTCAGCAGGGGCCAAGAAGGAGTAGTGAGGAGGGGTCCCTGCCTCCCCTCCTCCAGCTTTTCCTACCCACAACAGCCAGCGAGGGTGGGCATGGCCAGTAGTCGGTCTCGATCTTGGCCGGCTGGTTGGGGTCAGGGGGCTGGGCTGCGGGGAACTTGGACGACTCGATGATGTCCTCAATGAGGTGCTTGCTCTGAGGGCTGCTTCCCATCGACTCTGCAGATGGAGGCTACAGTTGGCACTTACACAGCCCGCCCCACCTGGCCCACGTGGCCCCCAGCTCCCGCACCTCTGCCCCTCACACCCGTGAGCTCCTGGACAGCAAAGAGCACGGGGCAAATATCACAGGCTGTCACTAAGGCTTATTCTCCTGTTTCCTCCCAGCCAGCCCTCAGCACACGCCATGGCCCCCCAGCATGTGGCAGGAGGGGGGACCCTGGGAAGTTAGGGAACCTCACCTCTCTGCTTGTAGATGGGTGGTTTCTTGTAGATGTTGGAGTCTGGGCGGGTGGTCTCTGTGACAGGGAACAAGAGCAGATGAGAAGGGAGATAGGCTGATGGTGGGAGATGCTGGAGAACGGAGACAAACGGAAAGGGACACATGGCACAGGACCAAGAGCCAAGACAGAACTGGAGGTCCTGGCACTGACCCTTGTGGGGTTGTGGGGAGAGAAAACAGGGCAGGCTCACCCATGGCAGCTCTGCCTGGGTCCTGTTATGCTGGGGTGCAGCCAGGTCTGTGGTGAGCTCATATCCCCAAGAGCAGGGGATTGAGAATAAGAGGTTTGGGGTCCTAAAGTAGAAAAGAAGTCACAAGGAAAGGGTGTAGCCAGGCTGGCAACCAAACCTACCGGGATGGTGGAAGTGGGGCAGGCTGGTGCGGGGGGTTCCCGTGGTCCTCGGGGCTGAAGCCTGAGAGATGATTCCAGGGGTCCGGCTCTCTGCCCACACCTGCAGAACAGAAGTGTGCAGCTTCCAGGTCCCCCACATGACCCCTGGGACCCACGGATACACCTCTCCTGCTTTACTCTCTTCCTACACAGGCAGCCCACATCTCAGCCCCAGAGCAACACCGAGGAAGGGCATTTAAGGACTCCATCTGCCCGGGGAGAGTGTTAAACAAGTCCTGGGTCAGACAGACAGATGGGCACAGGGTTGGCCAGCAACTGGCTGGGATCTGCTGAGTCGGTCATCCCCAGCTCAGTCTGGCTATCTGGGGGGAGGGGAGCTGGGGGCCCCATTAGAGCAGGGCTGGGCAAGTTTCAGGGTGGGACAGACTCACCTCTGGGGACGGTGGTGGGGATGTGGATTTGGGCGACAGAGAGCGCTGTGAATGGAGAAGGGGCTGGTCAGTCACGAGGGTGGAATTCAGCCCTCATCCCTAGCATCTCAAAGGGCCACTTCATCCTCCACCCAATCCCACACTCCTCTAGCCCATTCTCTTCTCTCTGGGATCCCTGCCAACTCCCAGTGATGGCCTTCCATCCCTCCCCCCGGTGTTCTCAGGACCCAGTCCTGAGTCTTTCCATATGAAGCACGAAGCAGCTGCCATCTTGGAGCCACGTGCTTGGTGCTTTGAGGGCCAACTGCCAAGGCCCTGTCCTCAGAGCCTAACAAGGAATGGCAGGGACAATGCCATCAAGCAGCCAGGGAAGAAGTCTGGGCTCCCTGGCCAAGTATTTAAGTCTCTCCACAGTCCGGCCCCAGCTCACTGCTCAGCTGTGACCCTGTAATCCCAGCACTTAGGGAGGCTGAGACAGGAGAATCGCGAGTTCAAAGCTAGCCTCAGCAATAGCAAGGCACTAAGCAACTCAGTGAGACCCTGTCTCTACATAAAACACAAAATAGGGCTGGGGATGTGGCTCAGTGGTCGAGTGCCCCTGAGTTCAATCCCCGGAACCAAAAAATAACAAATGACAAAGTACCTGTCCATGTATTGCCTCAGGCACCTTGTCATGTAGACAGGCGGAGCCTGTCACCTCGGTTTCAGGAGGGGAAACAGAGGCCACAACATCATAATGGGAGCTAGGACTTCCAGCCTCCAAGTTCAGCGCTTTTAAGCTCTTTCTACACATTTGGTTCTTGCCGCCTGCTCCCACTCTTTTCCCACACAACCCCACTCTGTGGTGCTGCCATTCAAATGTGGCTTCCCTAGCTCTCTATGTGTGGCCCCACCCTAACCTTGAGCTTGGCTGCCTGCTTTCTGCAAATGTTGGTTGGTCATACAGGTTGATTCCCCATTCCCACCTGATTCCCACGCACAGTGCATTTCTCCTTGGTGGAGGCTGGCTTCCCTGAAGGTTGGCACAGAGGGATTCCAATCACCATCCAGTGGCCTGGGGAGCCAGTCCCTAACCCCACTCACCTCCCGGCTTCTGGGCAGCTCCACATGATCCAGGAGGGAATAGGTAAAGTGAGGCTCGTAGATCATGAGGTCAGGCCTCTCAATGTCCAGGATAGCCTTGTCCTTGGGGATGGCAGCCAGGTCCTTGTAGCCCAGCACCTGGTTATCCATCTTGGCCTGGAGGGAAATGGGGCAAAGGGAACAGATGTGCTGAAAGCCTTCCTAGGTCACTGCCTTTGCTGGCTGGGCTTAGTTTGTTGCCAGGAAAGTGGGCAGCCATTTTAGATGTCCACTCTCACAAGTTGATAGCCCATTGTTTTAAGTTGACAGATTTAGATAGTTTTTTAAAAAACGATGATAGTCCTTTGACTAGTATTTTGAATGCAACAAGGCTAGACCCTGCCAGGGGCAGTGGGGAACCTTCTCTGGCTCTCTGGCTTCTGGCTTCTCTCCACCTGCCAGGCATCGGCAGGACTAGCAGGGGGTCTCTGAGTGAAGCAGGGTGCCATCCTCCCTCCTCCCAGCCTGCGGGTGCTGGTGGCTGACAGGGGTACTCACCACGATGCTGGAGGGAGAGCCGGGCACACTGGAGTCTCGGGAGGAGCTGACGCTCCCAGGGGAGGTAAGAGGTTGCTGGGGAGAGCGAGAAGGCGGCCGAGTGGGCATGTGCGTGGGTGCGAGGGCGGGGGCGCGGGTCTGCCCTAGGCCTCTGGGGACCCGGCGTGCTGCGCGGCGGGCGGCCACCAGGTGGCACCATCGACTCCCGAGCTGGCCCTCGCGGGCAGCCCGCCCCCACCCGGCCCCTGCGCCCCCAGCCCCGGGCGGGTGCCGCCCGCGCACCTTCTGCAGCCGTTCCATGCGGCACGGAGCTCGCCACGCCGCCGCTCACTCGCAGAGGCCTGTGCGCGCGGGGAGAGGACGGGGTGTCAGGCTCGGCCCGGCTCCCGCAGCAAGGGCGTTCCCCCGCGCTGTCGCATCCTCATCCCGCTGCGACTCTCCAGGCTGCTGACCGCGAGGCGGATCTGGAAGGACAGGGAGGGCGGCGGCCAGAGGGGACCGTTAGGCTCGGGTCTCCGCCGGCGCTGGGCTCGGCCCGTACAAGGCGCGCGTGCGGACCCGAGGTGGCCAGGCGGACGCGCTGCACTTGTTTTTGAGCCATTGTTCTCTGGCTCCAAAGGAAATGACGGCAGGGGTCAGCCGGCTTCCCAGTGCCGTGTGGCCTTTGCATCCCCTGCCTTGTCACACTTGCCCTGCTGCTTGCCCCTGAGGGAGCCCACAGCCCCCTGTTCCTAGTGCAGCAACCAGTCTTCCTCGCAGGCACTTGGTAAGACTTCCTTGGAGCCTGAGCCGTATCCCTGCTCTCCACAAAGTTCTTACTTCTGTACCCAGAGTACTCTCAGGGACGAAGTCTGGTCTGGGGCAGTGACCATGGCCCAAGCTTTCTCCTTCCTGGGTGACTCTCCATCAGTTCTCCTCTCCTCTCCTCCCTGCATTGAGCCCCTTAACATGCAGGGATCCTCAAGCTAGGTCCAGTGTGGCTGTAGCAGGGACAACAGGGCTGCCTATTCATCGGGGCTGTCTATCCATCTGCTGGCAATAAGCCTCAAAATGAGAGCTGTCAGCTACAGAAAGTCCAACAAAGAGGCTAGTGTGGTGGCTACAAGCACGGCCTGCTCTTAAGCCAGAGTGCCTGGGCTTGAGGAACTCTGCTACTCAGATGCTATGTGACCTTGGGCAAGTTATTTACCCTTTCTGTGTTTTACATTTCTCATCTATAAAATGAGGGGTAGTAATAGTCCCTGAGTCACAGGGCTGCTGTATCAGGTGAGTTATAAGAGTAGAGTGCCTAAAATATGATACATTCCATATGAAGGGGTAGCTCTCATTAATTCTACCTCTGCATGGACTGATGACTTAGGGGGCTTTTCTGTAGCCATTCCTGGCAACAGTCATAAAAGATGGAGGGACACCATTGGTGCTCCCAGTCTTTTTACCTGTACTTTATATCAGGACATTCTGCTGCTCACTCATCACCAAACCCACCTGCCACACAAGCAGCCCTTACTCCCACTTGCAGGCTTTGGCTCACACCCTTGCACACCTCTGCCCACATCTCTGCCTCCCCAGTGCCACCCATGCTTCCAGGTTCATCTGCAAGTCCCCTCCCCTACTCTTCTAGTCCTCACTGGTAAACCCATTTCTGAATTCCAGTGGACCTAAAAAAGAACCACAAGCCGGGCCCAGTGGAGCAAACCTGTAATCCCAGTACTTAGGGAGGCTGAGACAGGAGAATCGCGAGTTCAAAGGCAGCCTCAGCAATGGCGAGGCTCTAAGCAACTCAGTGAGACCCTGTCTCTACATAAAACACAAACTAGGGCTGGGGATGTGGCTCAGTGGTCGAGTGCCCCTGAGTTCAATCCCCCGCCCCCCAAAAAAGAACCACGGAGCTAAGCAGTTGATCACACATTGCCTGACTGCTAACTCTGGAGGGCAACAAATCCCTGCATGTTAAGGGGCCCAGTGCAGGGAGGAGAGCAGAAGAGAATTGAACAAGAACTGTTTCATCTCCATGACAATCCTATAGGGTAGACCCATTCCACAAATGAGGAACCTGAGGCTCGACCCTTGTCCAGGGTCAAGAACCTAAAAATGAGTATCCTCAGTATGACCTAATTCGTGGTGTCTATCCTGTGCACCACGGGGGGCCACAGACTAGAAGCTGCTCAATTTCTCAAGTCTTTTTGGAATTCTAGAACCAAGGCATCTCCAAGACAAGACTCGGGCCACCTGACGCACACTAGGCATCTGGTTCTCAAGGAAAGACTCCCATCAGCCAGGTGGCACATGCTTTAATCCCAGCACCTTGGAAGTTTGAAGCAGGAGGATTTCAAGTTCGAGACCAGTCTCACCAATTTAGTGAGACTAACTCCAAATACCAAAGATAAAAAAGAGAAGACAGAAGAAAGGCTTCATTCCAGAGCGTCACGCTCCCCTTGTCTTCTTAGCGCTCACTGTGAGATGCTTTTAACTACGTATAAGCAACAAAATCCATTCTCGTACATATTAGAAGAGCTGTACATTCTTCTCACTCTGCTCTGATTTTTACTATTGCGAATAGCTATTGTCACACTAGCTATATACTTGGCTCAGCCCTAGAAGCAAATGCTTATCCATCCCCCGCCCACCCACTCAGGCATGTATTGTTTTATCCATCCACTCAACAAATCCTTTCTGAGAACCTATTCTGCAGCTAGCACAGCATGATGCTCTGTGATGAGCCTCAAGGAGAACAGGAAGATGAGTCAAAGCGAGGAATCCGCCTTTCCACAAAGAAGGCATGCCTGCAGATAGCTCCCATGCAAGAAAGAGAATCACATGTGCAAGAAGACTGCATAGGCTAGGAGGAGTTAGGAAGAGAGATCACTCCTGCTGGGGTGTTAGCAGGGGAAATAAGGTTCCTTAGAGGAGGAGGTCAAGTTTGAGGTCATGCAAAAAAAGAAAAAGGAATTTTGAGAGAGAAAGTGACATGAGCAAAGGTGGAACAGAGCTACACACTGGGTCTGTCTGGGGGACAGCTGATATGGCCGGATGGTAGAGCTCGAGAGCTTGAGATACTTTTGGGACAGGAGGAGGGTCCCACACTGGAGTTAGATTATATTCTGTGGGAAAGAGGGATCAGCAAAGTAAAAACTTAGTTTTTTGTTTTTTGTTTTTTTAATCAAAGAAATCACAGGATCCATACAGTGTTTGGGGGAAATGACTCTAGCTGCAGCCTTGGGGCTGGATTGGACAGTCAAAGGCAGTCCAGGGACACTAGCCAGGAAGCTGTGACAGTATTTAAGCAGAGGATTGTGAATATCTAGATTTGGGCAGGGGACTGAGGATGGGAAACAGGCAAATGGGGAAACCTAGAGGCAGCTGGTGCAAAGCAAGACTGGATCCCCAGGGGAGGGGACTGGAAGGAGGAGGGGACAGGAGGGGTCCACCTACAACAGGTAAGGTTGCAGGGGAGCAGCAGGCAGGTAGGCGAGAAAGTCCAGGAGGAAAGCAGCTGGGGGAGGGGCTGGGCTGGAACCATGGTTTGGGAGTTATTTGCCTCAGGGTGGTAGTCTGAACACAGGGACTGAAAGAAAGGAGGTCAAAACAGCATCCTAAGAAACACTTTGGGACTGGAAGAACGAAATAGCCGGGGAGGGCACAATCAGAAAGGGGGATGAGATAGTAGGTGGCCAGCTCCTGGGGCAGGGAGTGTATATAGTGATCCTCTGCATCCTCAGCAAAAGACCTGAGACCAGCCAGGCGCGGTGGCTCAAGCCTGTAATCTCAGCACTTTGGAAGGCTGAGACAGGAGGATCTCGAGTTCAAAGCCAGCCTCAGCAATAGCAAGGTGCTAAGCAACTCAGTGAGACCCTGTCTCTACATAAAATAGAGCTTTGGGGATATGGCTCAGTGGTCGAGTGCCCCTGAGTTCAATCCATGGTACCAAAAAAAAAAAAAAAAGACCTGAGACCACTGAGTGTGTACTTCACATTGAGACAGAGGACGGGATGGGTGGAGGGGCTCAGAAACAGAGTGCCAGAGGAGCCCGAGGCTGTTGCCATGGGGAGGGAGGGTGGGGAGAGGTGCCAGAAGTGGTTTCCCTCCAGTTCCATGTCAAGGCCCTGATGGGCTCCTGGTTTGGGGTGACAGAGAGGCAAGGCCTGGCCAGGCTATACGCAAAGGGGCAGTGACACTTCCAAGTAGTGCCTGGCAGGACAGGAGGGTACTTTTGGAAGAGGCAAGTTGCAAGTTTTTAAGCAAAGGAGAGTTGAGCATGACGGGAGGCAGCGAAGTAGGAAGCAAGCAGAGGAAGGGCTGAGGCGGCAGCAGAGAGGGGACACTTGGTGGAGCAAGGCGCCAGCAGGGAGAAAGGGGAGGGTTCTGTTCCCAAGTGGAGGACTGGCTTTGGAAGAGAGTGTGCTTCTGTCAAAGGAGAGGAAAGGGCAAGGAGTTGGGTAACAGGGGCATAGGGACATTTAGAGGGAGGCATTGAGGAGACTTGCGTTGTCCCAGGGAGAGTGAGAGAGGTTACGTGCTGAGCTTACAGGTAGCCTAGGACAGTGAGCACAGTTTGGAGGCGGCTCTCTGAAGAGCAGGTAGAGCTGAGCACAGCAAGGGCCAGGTAGAACAGGTGGCTTGAGAGTGTTCTGGAGCCTCCAGCTAGGCCTGGAGGTGGCCTTGGTGCTATTTGCTAAACACTATTTGCTGGGAACAGTGGCTGTCAATCAAAGTGGCATCAAGTGGTGACTGCCCAGGAGAGGAGGAAGAGGAGGGATCTGGGGCGAGTCCTGGCTCAGCACACACATGGTCAGATGCTAAGACCTGCACTTACATGTGTACAAACACCAAGCCATGGGCACAGCCTGTGGGAACATGATTCCAGATACTGATCATCAGAGTTAGATTTAATAGTTGGTGTGTGCCAGGCACGATGGTGCAGGCTTGCCCAGCTCCTCAGGAGGCTGAGGCAGGAGGATCCCAAGTTAGAGGTCAGCCTGGACAACTTAGCAAGATCCTGTTTCCAAAATAAAAAAGGGCTGGGGATATAGCTCAGTGGTAGAGCACCTGCCTAGCATGTATGAGGCCCTGGGTTTGATCCCCAGTACCACCAAAACCGTGATAATGATGATAATGGTAATAATCTAGTTGGTATTTATGGAACATCATCTTTATGGCTGGCACTGTGCTGGCATTTTACACTGTTTCTTTCACTTAATCCTGACATCCAATCCTGCCAGGTGATCATTATTATCATCTCAGATTTGTGGATAAAGAAATTGAGATTTAAACAAGTTAAATAGTTGGTTAAGGACACATTACTACGTGAAATTTAATCCCATTAACCATAATATTGTTAGGGGGCAGACAGATGTGAATGGTGGGAACACAAAGTTAAGAGAATAAGTCTATGAAATGGACCCACTGTGCTGACTCCCACATGCTTTCTTTTCAAAGAAGCAATTTACCTGCCACCCTACCTGGCCTCAGTGGACAGGATATGTCACATTCCTCAGCAAACTACCTGTTCTCTGCAGGAGAAATGCAGGCCCCAAATAATACTGATAAGAGGAACCCAAGTTACGCTGAAGGAGACTTTTGTGACCAGATCCTGAAACTTTGGGAGATAAGGATAATTCCTCCTAACCATGAAATCTGTGAGAATGTATGGTTAAGGGTCTGGGGTTGTAGCTCAGTGGTAGAGCACTTGCCTAGCATGTGTGAGGCAATGGGTTAGATCCTCAGCACCACATAAAAATAAATAAAATAAAGGTATTGTGTCCCTCTACAACTGAAAATACTTGAAAAAGAAAAAAAAGAAGCCAGGTGTGGTGGTGCACACCTGTAATCCCAGTGGCTCAGGAGGCAGAGGCAGAAGGATTGTGAGTTCAAAGCCAGCCTCAGCAATTTAGTGAGGCCCTAAGCAACTCGGTGAGACCCTGTCTCTAAATAAAATATAAAAAAGGCCTGGGATATGGCTCAGTGGCTAAGCACCCCTGGGTTCAATATCCAGTAAAGAAAAGAAAAGAAAAGAAAAGAAAGAAGGAAAGAAAGATATAGCACAACTAATTTAAAAATAAAAAAAGAGGTGAACCTGGGTGGGACTCTGGAAACTCTGGGATCCCCAGTGAAACTGGAGTGAAGGAGAGGCACACTGTCCCTCTCTTCTCTGAGAGGAGCCACTCTCTCCCTTGAGAGTGTTCTCTTTCCCTTTTCCTATCCCTTCAATAAACTCATTCCTGTTATTCTCAGCAACATCTCTGAAATCTTTCTGACTTGGTCACAGAATCAGGGTTTGAAGGGGGGGGTCTTCACACTGCCTCAGTTTCTCAGAAGGCCCCAGCTCCGTAATAATACCACCCCATGCAAAACTGTGACATTAGTCACAACCTCTCTATTCCTTACCCCTCAGCCCCTCCTTATCCACAGCAGGCCCCCCTGCAGGTCTTGCCCCACAGCATGGGGGGGGGGCCCTGGCTCTTTCAGGGTTCCACATCTAGTCCCAGTGCCTGCCCTGGGTCAGAGAGTGAGCTGATCCATTACTTCCCTGGAGGTCCCAAAGGCAGAAATACAATCATATCCTTCTGGGAGCATTTGCTTTTTAATTGGGGCTGAGCCTTAAGGCATAAAGTTCTTATTGCTGAAATTTTAGGTTGCCAGAAGGCAAGCAGGGAAAATGTTTGGGCTTGGTGGGGGGGAGGGGGGGAGAGCGCGAGCGCATGCACGCGCACTTGAGCCTTTTCTGGCTCCTCTGGAATCACCAGGCAGCACCTGCTAACTCCACCCACGCGTAGCCCCTTCCCCAAAGCTTATTCCTCCCTGCACCTCCTCCAGGCGGGGTCCCTCTCCCATCCACGCACACTCCTGGCCTGGGTCCCTGCATTCCAGAGATCCCAGCGACCTCCAAGGACAGAGACCAAAAGGGCAGGTTGCAGCAGGAAGGGAGGGGGGGAGGGGAAAGCCTGGCGGCAGGCAAGCCCAGGTGGCGGAAAGGACTTCTCAGCCTCCCTGGCTCTGAGAGGCTGCCAGCAGGCTTCTCTTCCTCTCATCTCAGCCCCACCCTCCCCCAGCTGTGTGTCCCCGCCTTATCTGAGCCACCAGCCCAGCCCCACCTCACACCACCCACCCTCTCATCTCCAACCAGAGCCAGGCATCTCCCTGGGAAGTAGGTGATAAGGCCCACCCGCCCCGGGGACCTCTAAGTTTGTGCCCACCCATTTCCAAGGCTTTTGTTCCAGGTAGGGGTGAATCCAGACTGTGGCGCCCTAGAGTTGGAGAAAAGAAGGCATCCCACAACCCCCTAGGCCCCAACACCAGGCAGAACTGCAGCCTTAGGCCTCAGAGTCTCTGGTCCAACCTTCGCTCTCATCCTCTGCCAGCCACTACCTGCCTGTGCCAGCACCCAGCGCCAGTGCTAGGGACTTTCACATGTCCCTAGTGAACTTCACACAAATCAGCATTTTGCTTACTTGAGGTGAGGCTGAGAGGGTGGCTGGCCAAATGCCACCCCAGGGGAGTCAAGGTGGAATTCCTACTGAGGCTGACTTGAGCCAAAGCTAGTGAGTGCTTTTTCAATGACCTCCCACCCCAAAAGACACTTTAATCTGAATTTGGAACTTGGTCCACCAATCCCACCTGTAGAACAGGAGCTGGGAGTCTGGGGGACCCAGCTCTGTGCAACCAGGCAGGATCAAGCCAGGCTGGAGGTGTCGCAGACAGTAGAGAAGTTAGGAAATGAGGTGTCCAAGTGGGCTGGGGTCAGGCTGGCCCCACTCTGCCCTCTATCTCTGTGTCATTCAGTGTGATGGCCTTGTCCCCTCCCCTTTCTTTCTCCTGTCTTCCTTCCTCTCCTTCCCTTTTTATTTTCTTTCTTCATCTTTTCTCCACTCTTCTCTCTTTCCCTTTCACCCTCTCTCTCTCCCCCTTTGGGCCCCACCTCCGCAGTTGCTGTGGCAACAACTCAATGCCAGAAATAAAGGCAGGATCCAGCTAGGTCACCAGTTCCCAAAACAGCATCCCAGGGTGGGGAGGAGAAGGGCAAGGGCCAGCGGAGCAGACCACAGGGCAGGGACCAGGCACACTCCAGTGGCAGTGTGTGTACGTGCTGGAGGGTGGGGCAGGACACAGGACAAGGCAGGGCTTAGGCCTGCTCCAGGCCAATGGCTCACCAGGGTGTCCCTTACTGAGTCCAGGCCTGAACCTGGAACCTTTCTAAGGATGGCAAAACCTGGGCACTTCCTCTTCTTCTCTCATTTTCTCTCTCTCCCCTAGGCAATTTTTAAAATCCTTGCTCTACCTGCTAGGACTAGAGTCTCTGGAATGACAACACTGTATGACACTCTCTCACTCTGAACAGGATCAGGCAGGGGCAGTGGTGAGCTCAGAGACCACCTGCTCCAGTCTGCCCTACCACTCTTGACGACCACAGGATTGAACCTCTGGCCCCCTTTCCCTCTGACCCCTATAAATGTGTATCTACACTTCCATTTTTTTCTTGGGTCTTTCTCTTCCCTGGTTTTGAAGATCATCTCTCTACACCCTCCCTTTGATGAGGTCCTCCTTTCTAGTCCCCCCAGCCCCCTGAGCTTGCTTGGTCCCAACCTGCTCCTGCTCCAGCCTCTGCTTATTTCTGGTCCTGCTGTAAAACTCGACAGGAAGGAGATGATGGGCTCTTTCACAGTAAATTCAGCTTTTGAAATTCTGGGAACACCCCTATTCTCTCTTTGCTCATGAGCTCTGAAAGAATAGTCCTGCAGATGTCTGACCACCAGAGGACACCGTGGCCAAGGGTGACTCACAGGTGCACATGGGCAGAAGAGCCAGCCCTGCACTAACACACAGTTACAGACAGAACATGTGCATACAGGTGCACGTGGGGAGACTCCGCAGCTCTGCTTGCCAGATCACGCCCCTACTCTCCCATCAAGGCCCCCACACAGCAACACATGGTGCTGAGGACACCCACTTGAACCCACCCACTGATCCTCCCCTTGGCAACTGTTCTCTACCCTCAGCCCCCCACACCACATGCTGCCACCATCCCTGAGCTGTGCACGTGTACCAGCAACAACACTCGCAGGACCCACTGACCCAGTGCCTGGAGGCCTCCCCCTGTCTCCCATTCCCACAGCTGCACAGCCTGCCTTCTGGACTGGCCCCGTCCCCTGACTCTCACAACCTGGCAACCAGTCTCCTGGGAGGGAGCCACCAGGTGCGCCTGCCCAAGAAAGGAAGCTCACACTGCCAGGCCCAGAGACCTCGAGAGCTGAGACAGTGACCCCAGGACCCTGGAGGGGCCTGTGTCTGCTCATCACCCAGCCTCTTCAGGCACAATTTCAGCCAGTACCCGCTACCAGGAGAGCAGAGGCAGGGCCTACAGCCACACCCTGCCACTAGCCTCATTCTTCACTGGTCCCCACCCAGCCTGGCCAGCCAGAGTTAGGAGGGGCTCAGGAGCAGACTCCAAATCAACAGCACAGGGGACCCTAAGTGGACCGCTCCCACCTGCAGGGCACTGGGTAGGTGGGCATCTGGCTGTGGATTCTTCTTCCATTATTCAGCAAAGAGGAAACAACAGCTTCCTTGCCCAACCTGTGTCCCCACAATCCCACCCCTAGGACTTCTGGTCAGTGAAACTAGGTAGGCAGGACCAGGGAAGGGGATACTGGACTGGCAGCCTGGACTCCTTGTGCATGGAAAGCCCCAAGCCCTCTTCCCCAGATTAGATCAAACTAATCAAACTAACCTAGGGTCTGGTCACCCAAGTCCGTCTCCCACTGAGCAAGGTGCCAGAGCTGGCACATCCCTACTACCACCCAAAGCCCCACTCCAGGCAGGCGCTGCAGCCCAAAGAGCCCACAAAAGGGGAAAGAGGAGGAGACCCTGCCACCTACCTCTTCCCAGACTGTGGCCCAGACGCTCTACGCCCGGAGAGGCGCAGGCCCTGGTTCCCAGGCTGCTGCTGCGTTTTCTCAGGAGCCTAGGTAAGAGATGTCTCTTCCAGGAAACCAGCCGTGCTTTCCCGGAGCACAAATAACAGGAAGAAAGCGGGCTTTGGGTGGGTGGGGTGGGAGCTGGCAAAGGAGGGCTGAGGTCGTGGCTGAGCGCTGATCTCCCCTCTGGGCCCCCAGCCCCCTCGCCCCCACCCTGCTGCTTCGCAAGCCACACCACGGCTGGCTTGGTCCCCGGTGTTGGGGAGTCCGCGTCTGATGGGCGGGCAGCAGGATGGCTGGATGACTGGCGGGCGCCTCGGCTCCCCCACACCCTCCCTGCACCCTCCCCACCTCCAGCTGATAGTGGCCGGGGAGGGTGTGTGTTTGGATTGCTGCTCTTCCACCGGGCTGCAGCTCAATCCATTTCAAACAAGAGGAGCATTAGCCGGCATCATGACGAAGCAGAATCCACCGCGCTGTCCTTTTCCCCTTTCCCACACCCCAGCTCTAGGATACCCACGCGTGTGTGTGCTATGTGCGTGCGCGCGCACACACACACACACACACAAACACACACACACACACTCACACCCCCTCAAACCTTCTCATCAACAGCCAGGGACTTCAAGTTGCTGCGGTTGGGGGGATGCGCTACTGATAACTGAGGGGGACTATACGTGGCTCTCCAGGCACCTGTGCCTCCTTCCTACCCCATTCATGGCCACCCCATCATCATACAGCAGTAGCAGCAGAGGTCTCTGGGGTGAGGGCATAGGCAGAGGAACCAGAATTGGTCACTCAAGGATTAGAGCTCTCCTGGGAGGAGAGAATAGAAGAATTCAGGAAACCAGGTCCTCAGTACCAGAGACTCAGGCTGGTCCTTTAGGGACCTGTATTGCCTGGGAACTGCAATAGGGTGCCACAGAGAGAGAATGAAGGAGCCCGACTCTCCCCAGGGCAGCATTATGAAAAGGGAGCTTCCTGCCAGGTGGTCCCCTTTCTGGAGTGTGGAATTTACTGAGTCCTACCTTCCCCGTCTGGCAAAACCTCCACCACTCTAAGGCCTCTGTCATTGGCCTTGGGGTGTGCCCCTGGGCAGGGGCAGGAGGGTAATGAGCCTAGCCAGTGACCCTGACCCTCCCTGGCCAGCTCCCCTCTTCTCCTCTGCCTCTACCACAGACTTGCCTACCTAGGCAGCCTTGCTGTTGCCCTGGTAACTACTGCCCACAGCTGGTCAGCTGATGGTATCAGCGGCTGTTGAGGAAGTCTAGAAACTGGGGAGGGGGCTCTGGGGTATCTGGATGGAAACTCACAAGGGGAGACCTGGAAGGGGAGGTGAGAGTGTGTCCCAGGAGCTTTTACTCAAAGAGGACAGGAGGGAACAGGAAGGAAGGGGTCTATCTGGATTAGGAGGCCGCAGAGCCGACTAAACTGAAGGATGCTCCAGACAAATGACAAGGTAGCGGCAGGTAGCAAGTGGCTGGGAAAGGGGAGAGAGAATCCTGATTTAGCTGCTGGATGGGCGCAGGAGGGCCCTGTGGAAGGTACAGAGAAATCCTGGGGGTGGGAGAAACATCCATACAACCAGGGAAGAAAAGGCCAGGAGAGTGATGTGGGAGGGGATATACCTTTAACGTGTAGGAGGGGACCACAGCAATGAGGAGGGGCCAGAAGGCCTTCTCCTATGGCCAGCCTGGCTTCTGCCCAGCCTCTAGGCTTTCTGTCCTGCAGCCCCACCCTTATTGCTCTGGAATCAGGGTCTGATCAAGAGAGAGGAGAGGCCCTGGCCCCACTCCAGTCCTGAACGTCTCCCTTCAACCCTCTAGAACAACTCAGCCCTTTAGGATTCCTGGCCTTTCCACCATCTGGGTTTCTCCCCTGCTCTCCCCTGCCCTCCACCAGACCCCACCCCAGAGACGTGTCTCATGGTACAAGGGTCTCATGGTACAAGGGAAGGTGCAGATGAGCTGATGCTGGAAGGACAACCGTGGACGGGGCCTGGAATGAGGTGGTTCAGGAGGCTTGGGTGGGAGTTGCTGAGCCCAGGAGGGCGGGAGTCTCCCCCTAATGGCAGCCAGCATGCGGTATAGGGCAGAGTTGGGGGGAGTCGGGGAAGGGCTTGGAGGAGGATAGGAGAGGGGGAGGGTTCTCGGTACCTTCAGGGGCCTGGGGCGTGGGGCAGGAGCACAGCAGCCTCCGCGGTGACATACACCTCCATCCCTCGGCGCATCTCCTCTCCGCCTCCGGTTGCCAAGACAACCAGCCAGCAGCCCAGGCCCAGCTCAGCAGCGGCGGCAGTGGGGGGGGGGGGAGGAGGTAGCTGTGGCTCCTGCAGCCT